>JBBBWG010030344.1:20714-30775 GCA_037176905.1 Azolla pinnata | reverse complement strand
ATTCCTTCTACGTATAATGTAGAAATGGAACTATTTTGAAGTGATAAATAAATAAATATCACGGTAAGTTCTAATGTCATTCATCACAATGTTGTGTTTTTAATCTCTAATTCCTTTTGTCCGTCTTCTGTTGTTTAAAAAAGAAAGATCTTTTGCAAGGTTTTCTTCTGGATGCAGTTTAGGGGTTATCAGCATATGGTGTACACTTGGTCTTGTGTTCAAATAATTTGACTGTTAACCTTTTCAAAATGGAACCTTTCTTTCATTATGGTCTTCGTTCGTATTCAGGGTCTCTTCGTGATTATTTTTTATGCTGTGTTCAAAGAATTGGTGTTTTGTTGGAGTTCACACAATTACAAGTTTTAAGCGTTCTCAACTATTTTAATCATTCTTTCATAGTTAGGGTCTCTTGGTATTCATGGTCAGGCTCTGTATTAATAATCACTTCTCCATATTTGCATATGTCAATGCTCAAATCTTGGAGCTTTCAGTAAACTTTTTTGGTGGTTTGGGGCAAAGTGTTTTATGTTGTTCAAAAAATTGGTGTTTTGTTGGAGTTCACACAATTACAAGTTTTAAGCGTTCTCAACTATTTTAATCATTCTTTCACGGTTAGGGTCTCCTTGTGGGTGTTTTCGATCTCATGTTCAAGGTATTTATGATCAGTTAATTACACTGTTTGTATTCATGGTCAGGGTTACATGTGGATGTTTAGACTACCTCCTTGTCAGAAAAAATCATGGCGTTTGACTACAAATTGTGTATGGATTTGGTGTAAACGAGAGGAACTAGTTTTTGATGGATCATGCTCTGGATTTAATCGTTCATGCCGTAAATTTGGTGACATTGAAGCCACAGATACATAGGTGCCATTGAATGAAATGGGTTCTGTGGCTCTGTATTTATGATCACTTCTCCATATTTGCATATGTCGATCTTGGAGCTTTCAGTATGCTTTTTGGTGGCTTGAGGCAAAATAATTCACCTATAAGGTGAACGAGATCAGTGAATCCTTTTCGTGGTATACCAACGAAACACCTCGTGAATTTTGGCATCCCAAAAGTATTCCTGAATTTTCTGTCTGGAAACAACAGTAATGCTTTTAAAGGCGCTTGCTTTCCAAAGTTGCAAATCAACAGTTCTACATCCATTAATTTGTTCAGGTAGTATTAAATCACAGAAGCCAAATAACACATCCATGAGCTATCGCAAATATCCGAGGCCCACGCATATCTGAAATCATTACAAGCTGAGAAAATCCTCAAGCATGGCGAGGCAAGGTTCGAAGTCAAAACTTTCGTGTGGGTGTTTGCCATTCTCAAAATTCTAAGGATACACTCCAGTCAATAGCAAGCTTGCACACCAAACTTGGGAAATTTGAGTCTATGGGCATACAAATCCATACTCCTTTTCACATCTCCCATAAAGCTTTCATGTACAGGAAACCATCTTTATATTGAATTGCTCAGAATATGTACGTATAATGCATGTACAATTAGCATTGACTGAACTTCCATTTCATAGCATGAATTGTTTTCGACAATTATGCATAATACACCAAGTAAAAGCTGGCATGAGAACCGCGTTCCAATTATCTATACTTGGATACATGGGCGAATCCCCACAGCTGTCAAAGAGAATAGAAGGCAATGATTAGCTGACGCTTCATGTGTAAATTCACATAGATTGCAAAGTTCAAGAAACTTACTTCCACATTTGAAACTGAGAAATTCGATGATGTTGCTAGACACTCGTTGCCAAACGTGTGACAAGCACCACTCGAGCCATTTAACCTGCACCACGATTTCTCTAAAAATATTGATCATGTTATAATATCTACGGTACGAATGTTGCAATGCACCACCACTTCTAGGAAGGAAAACAATGAAACTGTAAAATAAAATAGCTTTGGTGAAGAAATTCCAATGAGTATCTTGAGGTACTCCGTAACAAGTGTTTCATCTAAATTAAGTATAAGACAGAGTAAATCAAACATTTTTAGGACTAGGCTTGTGCATGAGAATTATAAAATATAACAAACTGATACTTTTCCTATCGGTATCACATAAAGAAAAACTTTGCACTTCAAATACCAATCCTTTTGAGCTGAATCTAAATTGCTTTGAGGGCTGAAGTTTGTACTCACCTTGCAATTAAGTTAAAATTTTAACAATGAAACTGTTTTCAAGACTCTAATGCTATCCACCAAAGTGGCAACTACCTTCTAGTCCTGGCTAGAATTATACTTAAATTGTGCATTCTGTACAATTGAGAACTTTTGGGGCAAGGACATTACGAATCTCAAACAATAAGCCAATTAATACCATACTTTGATGCCACCAACAGTATTATGTATGCATAATGTTGGCACGTGGTGAGGGCACTAATATTCATCTACCTTATTTGTGAGGGTATAAGATAGTAAACATGCACCAACCACTTAAAGGGCCTGGGAAGACATCATTGATTACTCTTCATTACAATGACTACTTCATTACTATGGTGCTAGAAAGGCTTTTATAGACCAATAGACTTGACTGTAGAAGGACAGCTCTCACTGTCATGACACATCACAGATTGCACATTCACACAAGGTGCTAATCAATCTAGTAACCACTGACCAGCAGTATGGGACATTGGGTTTAGACTAAGCTATGTCTGGATGTATAACTCAGAAGTGGTCATTGGGTAGAGCTTTCTCTTATGCACATGAGTGACGGGCACCTCCTATATAATATTCATTCTTCTCTTTGATCTTCTACATATCGCCCATTTGTGGCCATCGGAGATGTCAATGCTTACATTACTCATACCAAGGGACAACTTGAGACAAAGTGTCTCAATCACTTCCATATACAGAATGCATAATCAAGCAAAAAAACATGGAAGATGAACACAAAATGGAGGTTGGAACTGCTAAGCTCAATTTCTAACACAGGTGAGACAGTATGCCTTTCCCAGAAAATAAATATCCCTGTTCTCAATGTGAGAACGTTAAGAAGTTTCCAAGCAAGGAAGCTACAGCATGTCATACATGTATCAGTGGAATGGATGTAGACAGGAGTGATATTTGCCTTGATCAAATAAAAGCAAGAAGAACCACATACGATGACCATGTTTCAGTTTGCTTGTTCCTTATCTAACTTCCATTTAACAGAAGAGAATTAAATAGGACTAAGAAGTATAATATGAGGACAGAGTCATAGCTTTCATTTGCCAGCCACAAAATGTAAATCAAGTTTCATTATGTACTAATAAAATGGAAATCGTATAACTTACAGATCTTCATCAAGATGAAGTGCAAAATGACCACCGCCTCCCAAAGAAATTGCATCGTTCATGCATAAAAGGAAGTATCTGTTTGCACCTAGAACCACATTCAAAATATTGCAGGGACTGTTAGCTGTTTATTAACTGCCTTGTAGATATTCTTCGGTAATTTCATAAAAACAAAAGGCAATGTAACTAGTACATTGATAGCATCAGAATTCCATCCCCTCCCCCTGTATGCCAGTAGTTATACAAACATGAGGAAAGCTCGGAATTTAAATATTTAGGGAATAGGAATGTGTGTATTTACTTTGATGCAGACTAAATGGCTAGGTGTCAAGTAGTAAACAATGACAATAAATGCAAGAACCTTAACTAATATGTCAGTTAGAAATTGCACATAACATTCGAGTTCAATTCGATACTAATAGCAGAATTAAAATGTTGGTAAGTTCTTGAGGTAATTGAATGCAGGATGTTGGATAATAAATTACCTGTGGCCCTAAAAATTTGTGGTTTTCCATTGACGTCTGTGAAAACAAACATGTCAGTAGTTCCCTGCATCATCAATACTACAAGATCAGTAAAACTATAGGAATTAGATAAGAATTTCATAGCTTTAATAATGAGTTCAGATACTTGCCAAGTATTTCTTCTTGGACGTGGGTATTAGGGGTGCAGTCAAAAGCCCACCAAATGTAGCTCCATGAAAATCCCCAGTGACCTAAAATAATGGAGGATTTATTGACAGAATCTTTGACTTTCTTCAGACGTATAAGAAATGTACGCAAGACTTCTTAAACTTTCTTGAACACTTCCAGGACCTTAAGACTCCAAGAACAAGCACCAAGTGTCAAAAACCATATCAGCACATAGGAAGCAAACACAGTTTCTATGTGCTTATATTGCCAACTGGAACATGCAATTTTGATTCAGTCAAAGATCCAAGAGTGCTGAAACTTTAAATTGTGAAGCTAACTTTCTTCTTAGGCACACTATTCTTGGAATATCTCTTTTTTCTTGTTGTATTATCACATTTGAGTGTTGAATTACCATCCATCCATCTATCTTTTCAATATGAGAGAAACCAGCTGAAAATACACCGACCAATACGTCCGAAACAATCATCCTAATTTTACTATAACTCTAAGATAGTTTGGTTCACATCGTACATTTTCTTAGCCTTGAAGTAAATTTAAGTCGTCACTTTTGAGCAAACTGTAACTCTTTACACATATTTGCTAAAATTAATTTTAGCATATGCAAGGGTAAGTATATACTTGCTAAATATGCTGTAAGACTATCTACAAATATTTGCAAAGAATAAGTAGGAACATATGCTGTACATATGCAAAGAATAAGTGTTATTGTCAAAGTGGAGTGTACTGTGCTACTGTGACTTCAGCACCTTATACAATTTTTTGCTTTAGCGAGTGCATATCTACAGCATGATTAATTACAATTTAGTAATGTCTACTCACCAGAAGATTACACTCTAACGCGCTGAAGTATGTTCAAATATTCAGAAGCTCGGGCCCCCTAATTATGATTCCTCTCATAGAAATAAACACTTCCAATTTACAGCTTTTGTGAAAACATTAATGTTGCATTGGTCTCAGGTTGTCCATAATACATGTTATGGCATCTCCGTTACCAACCAGAATTACACCATCACATAGATAGACTACCTTTTCTACCCAGATAATGGACTGCTCCAGCAACAAAAATAATTGGCAGGAGAGAACCCAATATCTAGAAATACTTCAAGGGAAATTTTCAAGTAGAGGTACTTCACATCCATATCCTGTTATGGATACAAGCATGGCAGAAAATATACCAGCAAGAAGGGTTCAGAAAGGGCAGAGCTTCTCCGATAGAGTGTTTGTAATGAAATACCATGCTTTGCAGTGCTGTCCTCCAAAACAATAGCAATTATGAAAATTTTGTTTGCATTCTAAAACAAAACCAATAGACATTAAAAGTCTTCATCGTTCACTAAAATCTGACACCGCTACTTTTTCCTTCATCACTATTGAAGTGCAGAAAGAAAAGGCTCCTAAATACCTGTATAATAAGACCCAATGCCGACCCTTTACAATATTTGGGAGTGCTGAATATAGGAAAGCACGGAATCCTTCAGATAGAAGCACTGATTTGTCAGACAAAGGTGGAAGCCTAATTGGTGTAGTTGGTGATCCCAGTTGAGAAAAAGATAAGAACGGGTCACTCTTTATTGAATCATCATCTGACGATCTCTGGGGGTTCAGAACATGTTCATCGTCACTGATATCACTATGTTGGTGCCACGAATATGAGGTAGATCCACTAGCTTTATCTTCCAAGGCATCAATATTGCTTTTCCTTGCATTTCTTGTTTCTGAGGTGGATAGAAGTGACAAAAGAAATGCTGTCAGAGATGATGTATCAGGTCCATAATCATCATCTCCATCTTTTTCTTCTATATCACCATCTGGAGCATGTTGATGTTCGTGATGTTCATGATCATCACTCACCTTCATTTTACAATAATCAAACAGACACAACCATCATTCCATATCCATTGCTATAGCCACAAGTTACATTCCTATGACATTAATCCAACCACAATGACCAAAGCAAGCATGCTCGTTTTCCAGTCTAACTTTTACAATAATCAAGACGAAACAACCACTATTCTATATGTATGGCAATACACGTATGTTGCTTTTCTAGTCTATCTTTTACATGCTCGTTTTCCAGTCTATCTTTTACAACCACAATGACCAAAGCAAGCATGCTCGTTTTCCAGTCTATCTTTTACAATAATCAAGACGAAACAACCACTATTCTATATGTATGGCAATACCCGTATGTTGCTTCTCTATGATACTTATTCAGCTATGACGTTTTCTGCAATACTTAGCTTATAGATATGACAGTTAAGAAATCTGTTCATTTTGCAAAACATGATCTCAGATATAAGGTAATTTGAAAACTACTCCTTTTGCATGTTCAGTAAAGAACATAAACGTTTATTCGACGTCAATCGAGATGCAGCCATTGGGCAACTACTTAAAGAAAAAAGGTTACTTTCCAAATATGGCCAATGGTTTCCATAAGCAATATTTCTGGATATTCCTTTGAAACAAACTATCTAGAGATTTATCTAGGATTCAAGAGTTAATTTTACTATGTGCCACTGACTGAGCCACCCATATGTTTGACAATTATTCCCTATACTCCATCATTAATACTCGTGTTTTACTGCTCGTCCTCATATCTGCCTTTAATCCTTCTCTCTTCATATTTTCAACATACACATTGCAGTTAATCCTCAACTCTTGCTCATAATCACCATGTATTTCATCGTAACTCGTTTATGCTCCTCGTTAAATTGCGTCCTTTATCAGTGCCTAATCCGTTGCGATTCACGATTACTCTCCAATCCTGACGTTTTTATACATTAATTACAACTACGTTTCATCGATCCGTAAAGCTTTCTTCATCGCTCGTTTACTTATTCTTCATCATTCAACATATGCCCGTCGTTTCTTTCCCGTTCATCAATCCTTGTTTCCTCATCATCCCAATACTTCATGCAAAAGTAAATGCACAATTAGAAACAGAAAAAAAAAGGGGGGGGGGAGCAAAGAAAAAAGGGAGAGAAATACCGAGGTGGGCGAGGAATATTTCTGTAGCTGCTTGAGAGGGAATTCAAGGGACTGGGAAAGGTAGTGGCCAGCTTTACTCACAAGCTTTCCCTTCCACCCCATGGAAACTGGAAGCAGGGATGAGGATGATGAGGGAGGCGCGGCCCAGAGTTAAGGATGGAGAAGCAAAGCAGGTACTTGAGGACCCATAACAGAGTCGCAAGGCTTCGATCTGAGGGAAATCGATCTCCTTCTTTCCTTTCTTCTCTGTCTTTCTGTGTCTTTGTGTGCTTGCTGAAGTCTTGATGTGTATATTTTCTGTATTGTGTGCTAATATTTCTGATATTTACAAGAATGGCCTTCTGGTTTATGAATATTACAAAACTTGGATTCTGTATTTGTTTTTTTTTTTTGAAGTTCCGGATCTTCAAATCATTCATTCATACAATCCCATTCATTGTCTTCTTCTTCACCAAGTGTGATTCTTGATTCTCTTCTTCGATTCCAGTTTGCAGTTGTGGGGCGTTCTTCGAAAGGCATCATCATCATCATCGGTATAGAAGCTACCTCTCTTTGACACACCTTTACTTTTTCCTTCGTTTCTCATGGCCGGAGTTCCGAAATCTGCACTTTTTTCTGCCCTATGATAGCCTGCTTCGTTACCTTCGATTCGAGCGTCTGAACTCTCAAATCCGATGCCATACGAGGACACTATGCATCGTTGTATTGGCCCGTAGAGATTCCAAGTTCTGACAATCATGAAAGCAAATAGGTTTTTTTCATTAACCGCTACTCGTGAGATCGATTAATGATTGAGAAGCTAGCTCGGGGTTCACACCTGGTGCCCAGAGCAATATAAGCAATGGGCATGTTTGTCAGCAACGGAAGAAAACATGTCAACTGATCCAATAAAAGTTGCCGATGTTGAGTGACCTGTGGCTATGCAATTGTGCATAAAACTTCTCTTGGCCATGATGATTGTTAGCCAATCACGCATGCATCACGATTATTGATCGGGCGAAATTTCCATCAACGATTTTTCTGATCTCATAATTTGCGATGACTAAGTTGCCCAATCTTTTTTTATTCGATCGGACTTAGGGTATGGCATCAAACTCATCTTGGCCAGAACAACTCTACGCCTATTCGAATATGCGAATCTTACTTCCGAATATGGCTTGAATATTAGCCATCCAAATCCTCTTGCAATAAGTGTATGCAGATAGTTGCCTCTTGTCCAAAGAAACCGAATCTCATGTTCAGAAAGGCCTTCATCTTCAAATGCTACATTCGGGATCGTAAACCTCATCATTAATTATGACGCCACAAAACGTTGTTATCGCCAACTCGATTGTTGCATCGTTTCTCGGCCAACGATCATCGAGCGTTAAAAGTGTAGACCCTAAAAAAACCCTCTGTAATGGTGGAGTCTGTTGCCAATCTGGCAAAAGCTTCGTCGTGGGTCACAGCGCGGTGAAGAAGAGAGTAAAGGAAGCAAATCTTCCCTTTCGCACACTGTTTGTATCGGAAATGCGCGATTTTGAAGAGAATGCGCACGATGATGCCACAAAAAAAAAGGGAAAGAGGTTTTGTGACACTCATGTGAAGCCAACTTCGCTTACAGCGTAAGCTTTCGAAATGCATACAGACAAAAAACAAAACAAAAACAAAAGTCGGAACGAATGCCATCTCGATTATTATTATTATTATTGCTATTATTATTTCATTATCAGGATATGGATGCATCCGTCGTTGGAGATATTATTCGGAATGAGTTGCGATCTGGGGGACCCCGAAACCCCCCGAACGATCAGCTCAAACCAAGATCGAAAGCACAGAATCGCCGTCGGGGTTTTTCTCCGAAAGCACAGAATCGTCAGCAGGCTGGGAGCCTGGTGTTGCCCAGAACCTCTGCTCGAAGCTGGCCCCTGTTGAATTCATGCAAACGAGAGAAAGGCAAAAAGCATGATTGCAATGCCAGCAACCCCAATGAATGAATGACTGAATGAATGAATATGAATGCTTATGTCTGGTTGCTACAGCTTTGCCAGAGAACCCGTATTTTGCATGCACACACACATACATATACATACACATACATCATATGTACAGTCAGATTGAGAGCCACACGCATACATACGTACCATGCATGCATACATACATACATACATACATACATGCACACACACATACATACATTAGATGTGTATATATTCAATGCAAAAGGGAGCCGTACATGCTTACACATTCATGCACACACACATGCACACATACGTACATACGTACATACATACGCACATACATACAAACATACACACGTACGTACATGCATGCCCACATACATACATACACACACATACGTACATGCATGCCCACATACATACATACATACATACATACATACATACATACATACATACATACATGCATACATACATACATGCACACATGCTTGGATGCATGCATGAATACACGCACATGCATGCATGCATGCATGCATGCACACATGCATACATACATACATACACACATGCATACATGCATACATACATACACACATGCATACATGCATGCACACACACATACATACATGCATACCAGCTGGGACGGGCGGTTTTGCTTTTTGTGGCAGAGCGGTTTTGCTTTCGTGGCAATCTAACTGTATTTCTCCCCTGTTTTTGGGGAGGCGGTTTTCCGCCGTTCCCCTCCCGCACGTGCGACGGGGACCTCTTTCGCTGCAGAGCTTAGCTCCCTGTTTGGCTATGGCGTCCACTGAGCTCCTGCATCATCACCTCTCTCCTTAGTCCCCTGTCAGTCACCATCCTCACCAATCATCGCCATCGCCATCGCCATCGCCATCGCCATCGCCATCATCAGACATCATCAGCAGCGCCCACTATCAAGAAGATCCTTCTCGCTGTCCGTCATTGTCATCATCGCAAGACATCGGTACAGCTACCAAGATTCTCCTCACCTTCCATCACCGTCGTCGTCATCATCATCATCATCATCATCATCATCATCATCATCATCATCATCATCATCATCATCAGCAGCAGCAGCAGCAGCAGCAGCTCCTTCCTCCTCCTCCTCCTCCTCCTCCTCCTCATCTGTTCCTTCTTCTTCACAGCGCCTCCAAGCTATGCCGGTAAGTTCAGCCAC
>JBBBWG010030344.1:0-17420 GCA_037176905.1 Azolla pinnata | reverse complement strand
GAATCCTGGTGGGCTTCATCTTCAGGTCACCACTTTCTTTGAAGTGTTTGGGTTCAGAGAAGAACAAACTGTGAGAAGCTTCAGCTTCAGCTTCATCTTCTGCTTCTGCTTCTGCTTCAGCGCCTGCAACAGCGCCACAATTGGTTCAGCCAAGCTGCAGCTGCTGCAGCGATGGAAAGAAGCTCAGGCTGGGCGATGCAAGGCGGCCTTGCTCCTCCTCCGCTCTGGCCTCGCCAGCTCCTTCGACCCCAACCCCATCTCCTTCTCCGCCATGCTCCGCATCTGCTCCAAAGCCGCGTCCCTCCCCGACGGCATGCTCCTTCACTCCCACATCCTCATGGCCGGCCTCCACTCCGACCTCCCCTTGGCTTGCCGCCTCCTCCAGATGTATGGCTCCTGCCATCGCCCCCAAGACGCCTGGATCGTCTTCCACAGCCTGCCTCACCACGACGCCGTCTCTTGGACCTCCATCATCGGCGCATTCTCCCACCATTCCCGCGGCCTCGAAGCCCTCGCTCTCTTCCGCCAGATGATCGCCTCGGGCGTCAAGCCGAACCGCATCACGTTCCTCTGCATCCTCCCCGTGTGCGCTCGCCAAGACTCGCTCTCGGCGGGGATCCAGATTCATACCATGCTTGCCGATAGAGATCTCGGGGCCGATCTCGTCGTCGCCACCGAGCTCGTCAACATGTATGGCAAGTTTGGCAGCTTGAATGATGCCAGGAAGATGTTCGACAAGATGCTGGAACGGAATGTGGTTACTTGGAATGCGATGCTCTCCGCATATGCTCAGAATGGGCATGGCAAAGAGGCCCTTCGTCTTTTCCGGCAAATGCTACGCGAAGGCATCGAACCGAGCAAAGTTACATTCGTTAGCGCTCTCCATGCTTGCGCTCACCAGGTAGCCTTGGCGCAAGGCAAGTGGTTCCATGGGTACATAAAAACCTTAAATTTGGAGGGGGATATTGCCATTGGAACGGCACTGGTACACATGTATGGAAGATGCGACGCCCTGGAGGAGGCTTATAGTGCTTTTTATGATATATCTGATCGCGATGTGGTCTCGTGGACGTCTTTGATCACCGCACACGCCGAGAAGGGGAAGGGGAATGAAGCCATTGCCCTCTTTGAGATGATGGTGCAAGAAGGAGTCGTACCCAATGAAGTCACTTTCGTTAGCGGCCTCGATGCGTGCGCATGCAAGACAGACCTTGTCCAGGGCAAGAAGCTGCACATATACTTGAGAGATTTCCGGATCGATTCCCGTGTTGTCTCAGCCAATGCCCTTGTAAACATGTATGGGAAATGTGGTGACCTAGAGAATGCACAAAAAGTGTTTGAACGAATGTCGAGTAGGAACAATATCTCGTGGAGCGCTTTGATTGGGGCATATGCGCACCATGGCAAGGCAAAGGTGGTTTTGCAGCTTTTCCAAAGGATGCGAACAGAAGGCGTGCCTCCAGATGAGGTCACATTCTCCAGTGTGTTATCGGCTTGCAGTTTTGCAGGATTGGTCGAGGATGGTCATAACTATTTCACATCAATGAGCAGAGACTATGGCATCGAACCTACTGTTCAGCACTACAATAGGATGCTCGATATCTTAGGGAGAGCAGGGATGCTAGAAGAATGTATCAAACTCATCGACAGCATGCCGATGCGTGCTACGGCTGCAACGTGGTTGACGTTACTTGGTGCTTGCAAAATGCATAGTGATGAAGAGCGAGGTAAGTTTGCGGCGAGTCAAGTTTTCAAGCTCGAACCCGAGTGCGTGACACCGTACGTCTTGTTGTCCAACATCTATGCTTCAACTGGAAATCGGAGAGAATCGGAAAAGCTGCGGAAAATTATGAAGGACAAAGGCATTGAGGTGCATCGTCATGACGATGGGGTCATTACAGGCATTGAAAGGACATTATGCTAATGGAGCTGATGTTGTAAAGCTTTTTTGTTAAGAAGATTGAATGATCCGCACACAGGTTTGTCCTCGACGCATGTTCCTTGAAGAAGTGTTGTATACCATAGGAATAGCGAGAACTGGGATTTGATAGAATAGAACCGATTTTCCTTCACGGTACGCAGTGTAAAGGACGATGCCCAAGGAGAGTTTTGCCATGAAAAATGCAGTGTGTGCATTGGTAAGATGTATATATGTAGAGCTCCATTGTTGAAGACATAGTTCAAGTATTCAAATTCAGGGACCTATGCATCCATATCCAAACATTCAGCATCAGGCTTCCCTTACAAAATCTCATATTTTGGAATCAAGATTTCAGATCACTGACTTGTCACTGGCGTGGGCCATGATGCAGGTAGTATATTCGACATATACTTGGGAAAATCCATGAAACCTCAAAAACATGATGGTGATGGTGAACTAAGCTGAACAAAAAATTTCAAGAATAGAGTGTCAGGTAAATGATCGGGTCGTTTTGCATAGGTCATTGTTGGTTTCAATGATCTATGTTTTGAACAATCCTTTTACAATTGCGGAAACACGCATCGCAACACAAAAAGCCATGTTGTCTTTCTGCCTGAGACCTGGTTTGTAACTCATACTGGAAACTCATAATGGATTATGACTCATATGGGATCATGACATCTTCGCTCGTAGCTCATGGTGAAGCAGAATTGACAAGGTCTGTCAAAAGAGAAGGTGCTAGTCTATTGCCAAGGAGATGACTACTACAATGAGACTAGGTTACAAAAACAATGGCTACAACGGTTGATCCAACAACAAAGACTAGATCTGAACGATGGCTACGATGGCTACAATGGCTACAACGGTTGATCCAACAACAAAGACTAGATCTGAACGATGGCTACGATGGTCGATCGATCAGTAAGGAGACGATTACAAATGACTACAAGATTAGAATGCATGACTAGAGTAGCTTGCCCAACACGACTACAATTGACCCAATAGTAGGAAGAGTACTGCAATCACTAGGTCAGGACAATGACTATAATTGTTGGCCTAGTAACTTTGACTAGGTCAAGATAATGACTCCAATAGTTGACCTAATTGCGTGGTCTTTGATTACAGGCGTGCGATCACTTTGAGTGAATCGGCAGTAGAATTAGGGAACGCATGCCATGGATTGTTACACTCGTATTCTTTAGCTCTCGATGAACCACCGACAAAATGTTCGTTTGAAAGCAGGGAGAATCTATCGAATTAGCCTTGTTTACAGGGGTTTCCACTGTAAACTGGTAAAGAAAATTAGGCTTCGAGAGGCGTTCAAGCTGTAATTAATTCAAATCGAGGCTTCACTTGGTAATTTGTCCGCGTAATCACAATAATGCCGATACCCACCACCACGACTAGAAATCCGATCGAATTTTAACTTAACAACTAGAAGTCCAATTGAACTATAACTGAACAACCAGAAATCCGATCAAACTATAACTCAAGTTACACCAACCAGAAATCCGATCAAATTATAACTCAAGTTTCAACAACCAGAAAATCCGATCAAATTATAACTCAAGTTACAACAACCAGAAATCCGATCAAATTATAACTCGAGTTTCAACAACCAGAAATCCGATCAAATTATAACTCAAGTTACAACAACCAGAAATCCGATCAAATTATAACTCAAGTTACAACAACCAGAAATCCGATCAAATTATAACTCAAGTTTCAACAACCAGAAATCTGATCAAATTATAACTCAACGAATGATCGTTGAGTTATAATTTGATTCGATTTCTGGTTAAATTTTTCTGAAACAACAAACAACAACAACAAGACTATCAACAAGGCTACCAGGTGCAAATTTATTGTTATAATTTCTTTCGAGAATTCGGTAACTTTTTTTTTTGTTCTGATAATAAGATTCATAAAACAAATGATAGTAGTAATATGATGCTAATAAATTATAATAATGAATAGTTATATAATAATCACTATAATAATAAGCAGCAATTTCTTTAATAAAAGAATAATAAATCTTATAATCACAATAATATTATTCCATTTTCTGGTCTTCTTCGTCTTCTTCGTCGTCTGATCGTCTTCTTCGTCGTCTGATCGTCTGATTCGTCGTCTGATCGTCTGCTTCTCCTGCGAAAGACAGCGTCTCCATCTCCATCCTTTTCCTCCAGGTATTCTCCGTTTCGCCTTCCTCCACTGCATCTCTCTCTCTCTCTCTCTCAGCTCCTCCTTTCCTTCCTTCCGTTCTCCGGCCCATCGATCTTTGCGCTATACCATTGTGGTGGTGAGTGAGCTTGAATCGTCGTCTTTCTTTTCCGCGATCAGCTCGGATCTTTGCTCTTTTCTGTTCTCTCCCTTGCTCCCTCGTTTGAATTTCTATTCTGCTCAGTAAATGACAGTCGCAGTGTGCTGGACGAATCAGCCTTGGACTCAAAAAACTTCCACCTGAAACCTTGTTCTTGAAGAATTTGTGTTATGATCTCCCTCTATGCGATCAGCTCAAATAACTGCTTATTTTCTTCTCGTTGTTGCCCTACGTTTGCCGTTCTTTTCTATGAAAGAAACGACTATCGCAGTGCTCAGAATAGTGTGGAGACAGTCTTGGACTCGAAACTTTCACTTAAAAACTTATGCTTTAAGGATTTACGGAACACACCTCACTCATCTCCTTGGAACATACACAATGATACAACGCACTGAGCTAATATATTGACTGCAATCTTGATAGGATGTTGATCCTACAGTTTCTTGACAAGTTTACAGAATGCACCTAGCAGTCTCAGAGACTGTTACGAGTCTATGTCGTTTATTGTTCAAAGTGTTATCTTGTAAAAAAGAAGGTTTTGATACTAAGTGGATATTCTTGATCCAAAGATTGATATGATGGA
This sequence comes from Azolla pinnata, assembly GCA_037176905.1. NCBI lineage: Eukaryota > Viridiplantae > Streptophyta > Polypodiopsida > Salviniales > Salviniaceae > Azolla > Azolla pinnata. The sequence goes on along the minus strand of JBBBWG010030344.1, from coordinate 12,593 downwards.
TGATGAATTGGCAATGCTTAATTAATAATGGATTGCAAATGGTTCAGGGATTCATAACCTTGCATCTGTACAGCTTCTTCATCAAGCATTCAGGTCAGTTATTTCTCGATTAGATTAGAAAGCCACTGTACAGGCAGTGTCTGTTTTAAATATAAAATGCTTTTGTGTATTACTATTGCTATTTCAGAGAACAGAGGGATATATAAGATATGAGAAATAACACAATGTCACTGATTTATAGTGATCGTCAGGATACTTAAGGATGGAATCAGAGACTCCAGTAACACATGGAAGCCATTCTTCAGTAGATCAGATCGCCAAAGAAGCAGAGAAGGTTTTGTTTCTCAGCATTTAGCTATACCATTCATCAGAAGGATGTGTTTTGCCCAATGAAATTTTAGGAACTTATGATATGTAAACATACGCTGTATATGCTGTTGTTGAAAGTGGAAATACCTGATTACCATAGCCATGACATCAGGGTGGACGAAATTCTACCAAAAGAAATAAATGATTGGCTAAAATATCATGATTGTGAGAAAGAATCTGCATTGAAGGATGCACATGACAGGGTCAAAACGTTGGAGAAAGAAATAAAGGATTGTATGGCACGTCACAAAGAATCTCGAGAAGAAATCTCCCGTTTAAGCCATGACTTGCTGAAATCTGAAGCTGAACAAGAAGCTTCTCGTTTTGAACATGAGAAGCTCAAAGCCTTAGAATTTGGAGTGAATAGTCTCGAAGAAGGGCTTCGCCTCTACATAGATGAATCTGCAAATTCCTATGTCGAGCTGCCAAAAATGAAGAATGAATGCCAGAATTTGAGAGAAAAGGCGCTATTCCTAGAGGAGAATCGGGCATCACAAATAAAAGATTATCAAGCTGAGCTATCCAGAAGGGAGGATGATAAAAGGACTATTAAGAGGGCATATGCTGCTGTGCAGAGAGAGTTACAACTGTGCAGAGCAAAGTCATGGAAATGGAAAATTCTCTTTGTGTCTCATCAAACAAAGAGAAGAATACCAAAAGGAGTGGAAAGAGCAGGAAAAGCTTTACAGGGAGTCTTTGGAGGAAGCTAAGAGATTCAGGGATGCGGCAGATGAATCTGAACTGAAGCTTTGTGAGTTGCAGAAGAGAATGAAATCCTTGGAGGATGAACTGGAAGGGATCAAATCTGAAATTCTTGAAGGAACAAAGCTGAGAAATCAATCAGAAGATTCAAAAGTCCAAATGAGCAAAGTTCAAGAAGAACTTTGTCAGGCAAAAGAAAAACTTTTCTTGGTTGAGAAAGAATGTTCCGATTAGAAAAATCGGATCTCAGAGCGAGAGTTGAAAGTGCATATCAAAGAAGAAGAGATTAAAAGGAAAGAAGATGCTGCTGCTGTTAAGGCCAATGAACATGTTGCAGGTCTAGAAGATGGGCTCAAAGCAACTGAAGATACCTTGAAGACTAAGGAAAAAGCTATGGCCACTCTCCACGAAAGCCTGAATGCTTTGAAGTTTAGTTATTTGGAACTCCAGAAAAAAGATGAAATAGATGCAAAAAGAACCGTAAATGCAGAAGATAAATATGAAAAACTTGTATGGTCTATGGCTGGATTGGAGAGAAAGGTCATTGATCTTCAGAGCTCGTTGACTACTGCTAAAAGTAGATGGTGAAAAAGCAGAGAAGAAAGTTATTGAGCTAGAACGAAAACTAGAAGCTGCATAAATGAAACTTGAAGAAGAAACTTCAGAATAGAGGGTAAACTTGTTGTTAAAGAAGAAAAAATGAGCAAACTGGCAGACAGTTTCAAAGAAGCTGTGGAGAAAGCTGGTAAATCAATTCGACATGTTTCACAATTAGAAAGCTTGTGAAGGCCAGTGAGGAGAAGCTAAAAGAAAGTGAGAAAGCTGCCGCTAACTTGCAGTTGCAGTTGATTGACTTAAAATCGAGTGAAGAAACACAAAGCGAAATTTCTTGAAGAAGCGCCAGACAGACGATCCATCTCAAAGTACAAGAGAGGTTGAGCCTAGAAAAGAAATCATCTGAGCTGCAGGAAACATTCAGCCATGTTCAATCTGAAGCTGAAAGCCTACGGAAGAAAGTAGATGATTTGGAGGCGTACACCAAGAATCTTGCATGCGAACTTGCAGAAAAGTTAAGAGAATCTCAAGAAAAATATTCGCAGCATGAGAAAGCTGCACAAATCTTAATAGCAAGGAATTTGAAATTAGAAAGCCTCATCATTATACACAAAACTACAATAGATGATTCAATAATCACAATCGCATCATTGGAGGCTACCTTGGTAGATACCAGAAATCAAAATGTTGAATTGATGGCAGAACTAACTCAAACTGAAGAAATGCTGCATACATCTGAGAATGCAGCAAAAGAAACATCAACCCGTATTACAGTGCTGGAGGACAACGTTTGGAGCTAGAAAGGGCTTGTGCAAATGCAAAGAGAAAAGAGGAAAAACACTGACGAGATCTAACAGAGCATCAAACTAAGATAATCAATGCAAGCGGAAAACGTAATGAGCTTGAATTATCTGTGGATGTATGGAAGCTGAACAAAAGGCTATTTTGGAAAGGGAGAAGATTCTCGTAAGGGAAAAAGCTATCCGTAATGAAAAATTAACAGACCTTGAATCACATATGGCTAGACTAGAGCAGCAACTGCAGTTTCCTCCATTTGTCAGCGTTCGTCCTCTTTAACAAGCATTTTTCATTACTTCAAAATAATAAGATTTTTTTATGATGAATTTTCTTACATAAACTATGGAAGTCTGATGACCATTTCTCAACTCTTCTATTTTAACAGAAGGAGATGCTTAAGCTGCAAAGCGATAATCTACCAGAGGAGCAACAAAGCAAACACACGAGACAAGATGAAAAACATGCGGAAATGGAGATATCTACTGAACTGTTGCAACAAAGCTCATCAAAGGAGGCTTTGTTTGTAAATGAAGGTGCAGATCTCAAGTATGAATTTGGGAGAACTCGTTTTGAAGTAGACGGGCTGGAGCAAAAACTCAATGCTCCTACCATAACTAAAGAGCACAATGTATGGAATTATTCATTGCAAGCAATTTTTTTCTATGTAAATTTGACAAGAATAGATTATCTGCAATGAGTAGGAAATATCTGTGCTTCCTAAGATCTCAATTTGGATGATGCTCCTTTAGAATGAAGCAGCAAAGCAGCTAGCTGAGTCAAGTCTCAAGATGTACAAAGGTCAAGATATGCAGGAAATACAATGTGACGAAGAACTGGTATACCTTTTAGGGCTATCTTTCCTAATCAAAAGGCTCGTTTATGCATGTCCACCAAGTATTGACAAACATGCTTTGGGTGGAATAATCAATCATGATTAATGTTCTAAATTTATTTTACCTACAGAAGACACAAAGATCAGATACGCGTATCCCAGGAGTTCTGAAGACGAGTCAAGAATTCCAAAACGCAGCGAAACCTAGACAGAGGATGAAAAGAAGGGTCAGTTTTCAGCTGGACACGGATGTGATTTCAAGCACAAAGGAGAACGGCAAAATGAAGACTGCTGTAGCCCATAACCCAAATCGGTTTCTTTTTTGTATACTCTTAGCTGTTGCATCTCTTACAGCTGGATTTTGGCTTGCTTGGAAGATTTACTTGTAGTTCTCGTGGGAGATGGATTGTTCCTGCGTTGAATGTTCATGGTAGGGGCCAAGGGCTACTATTTTGTAGCGGTTGTGCTGAAGAAACATTCTGCAGCAGTTATTATCTGTATGTACATTATATATGTATAAGTAGTATCATCTATCTAATTCGAGTTCCTTTCAGCTTTCATGTTAATTGGGTTGATATAATAGCTCGGTATATGTGGCTTTTAGCTTAAACAGTTTGAACCCAAAGCCATATAGATTAGTGAGCTAACTCAAATCGGAGATCTAGGAGCTGACCAGAAATTAAACTTTTAGCAAAGTCACCGCCATTGTTTTTGGATCGCCAATGTAATTCTTGTTTGGAAAATAGTAATGGATTGAAAACACTTCACCAATCGAAGAGAAGGATGCATTGTGTGCTAATTCTTTTCCAATCACATTTACATTGATCGCTTAAAACACCTTTCATATATCCTTAATTACTCTCTAAATAATATGCCTAAACACTTCTTAGAGATCATCTTCATGCGTGTCATAAAGGTACTTAAAAACAAAAGTAACAACCTTTAGGTGATCGATCGGACTAATACACAACATACAAAACACTCTAAAAATACAATAGCTCAAACTCTGGAGCCTCGGTAGCCGAGAAGAATGGAAAAAGTCAGGTAAAGTGATGTAAATTACAGAAAAAAGTCAGGTAAAGTGATGTAAATTACAGAAAAATCAGTGTCTCTTGCTCGGGGAGCACAAAATCTAAAGAATCGAGGGCACAGCATAAGGCAAAGTTCCGCATACATATCGCTTCCATACAACAAATGGGAGAGGGTAGATAATACATGTATATACACACACATGGACCCCCGACAGTTAAAAGTTCTAAGAACTATGCCTTTTACAAAAGGCTTCGATCCTATCCCATGCTTCTTCCAGCAATGCCGGTGGCGCAGCAAAGACGATACGCATCCAATTCGGCGTCCCAAATGCCGAACCTATTTACGTCAGATCAAATGCATTCCAAAATCCCTCACTATCAACCACATAATGCCCCTTTTCTTAATCAAAGACCATTCTTGTGCTTTTAATCCTTTACCTGGCATCACGATCACAGATTCCTCTTTCGCGAGAGCCAATGCAAACTCTTTGTCGTTGTGAAGGTCGGCAAACAGCGACATGTCAATCCTCACCTACCACAACAAAAAAAATAGTACAATGTGTTAGCATCTCGCAGCTTGAAGCTGCCCAGCGCCACAGAAAAAGTTTTCATCAGCTCAAACGCAAGCATACAGTGCTAGAGACAATGAACAGATTCTTGTTCAAAGTCCACAAAAAGAGCTAATCCACAAACACAACGAACAAGATACGATAAAGAGATGCACGTGTTAAAGCTTGTTCTTTGTTTCAGGTCTTCATTTTGGACTTACCATGATAAACATTGTTCCCTGAGGTTTGCAAGTACAATCAAGCCCCTTGATTCCTTTGATACGTCGACAGCAGAGCTCTGCCCCATATTGTAGCAAGGATAATGTCTTGTTAAAGAACTCTGAGGGTGTATTTTGCAAGATGCTTGGGACTGCAGCCTGATATGAACACACATAAAAAGGTAAAGATTTGCTATGTTTTCTTAGTAACACATGTAACTGAATATGAGATTTTAGCATATATACCTGGACAATTGTTGAAGTATTGACAGTCAACTGTGCAAGCTTTGTTAACACCTCGACAACCTGTATAGAGATGACATTAGAAATCCATATACTTGGTTCAACACTCAACACTTCCTAGGAATTGGCAACAGTAAGGTTTGAACAAAAACTGAACTGGGAAGTGCAGCTTCACAGTTATCGTTCAGGTTTCAGGTTTGGTTTAGTGGTTCCAACTATTCGATATAGATCAACTTAGAGCGAGGGTTGCCTGAACACTGGAGGTTAAACTGTTCACAGAGAATGAACTAAACTCACCCTTCCTTTTGCGAGAACACCTTCTCGATCAGATATGAGAATCCACCCAAGGCGCCAACCGGGTACTAGCCATCTCTTAGAAAGCCCTCCTAATGTCAGAACAGGTACACTGTGTGCCAAGGATGCTATAGAGAAATATTTCTGTCCTCCAAACACCATGTGAGCATATATTTCATCAGAAATGATGGGAATGCTCAAGCGCTCAACCTCAGCAACAATCTGCAACGATGCAAGACATAAAGAGTACTCCACAGAGTCAGCTCCAAGGAAATGTTTGAAGAAAGAGATGAGCATGCTCAACAATAGACGAATAAATCCATGCACTCTTGAACTAAAAATAAGAAGTGAAAAGGAAGATGAAAGGAATGGAACATATGAACTGAACAAAAGAAAAAATAAAACCTTCGACAAGTGACTGTAGCTGTAAGCGGCACCACAGGGATTGCTCGGATTGCATATAAGTATGGCCATGGTGTTTTCATCTGTTATATGTTCAAGCTTTTCCAGATCGATCTCCCAGCCTTCTTCAGGAAGAAGATCATAATAACGAACACTGACACCTAGATATGCACAGAAGTTTGCATATAGAGGAAACCCAGGGCGTGGCAACAAGATATTTGAGCCTAGGGTACGCAGAGCAGAAATACTGAATTCGATTGCTTGGGTGCATCCTACAGTTACAATAACATCTTCCATTGTATAGGAAATGGGAGTGTCTCGCGAGTGATAATCTGCAATGGCCCTGAAATCCACACCAAAATGCATTTAACTAAACCCTTCCTTTCTTAATGTCACAAGTTACTAAATTAACTTCATTTCAGCCAAAATCATATTGATTCTATTTCAGCAAATGTAATTTCACTAGAATAAGTACAGGACAAACCTTCTGTTACACTACAATAAGTAGGTGAAGGCATGCAAAGATTATTACAAAAAAACTAGTTTTATGAAGAGACTTACTGTAATCCTTATGATCGCAACTCCTCATGAATCACGGGATGATTACAAGCCCTTAAAGCATGAGTGAAAGTTCCTCCTTATGCACATTTGGATGACATCCGATGCTTGATGCACAAAGCATGACATGGTGATGCTCGATGATTATTATCATTCTTTGTGCATGAAACATGACGCAGTGATGCTCAATGATTATCGTTCCCGGTTCATGACAATATCCAATGGAATCCGAGGCTTGATGCATTATGCATGACATAGTGATGCTTGATGATTATCATTCTTCGTGCATGACGCATGACATGCTAATGCTCGATGATTATCACTCTTTGTGAATGACGCATGATACAGTGATGAGTGCCTTAAAGCAGAATCAGCTCGCATGGTGCGCGATGCTTGATGCATGGTACACAACAATGATCATAATCAAGCATGCCCAATGATTCTGATACTCGAATTTGTGCAAGATTGATGCATGAAGAAGATTATGATACCTTGTGCACGACACTGCGTGGGGAAGATTACAATCCTAGAATTGTGCATGATGATGATGCAGAAACGATTATATGCAATACTTCTACTTTTGGTGCATGATGATGGCGTTGCAGAAACTTCTTGGGGAAAGATGGGAACAAACAGAAAACAATCTCGGAAAACTACCTAAAACGAAAAATACTCCCCGATATGGAGAGATCGACGAAAACGGCGACAAAAAGCAGATGGATTTCCAGCCTCATTGTCAGCTATTAAGCACAAACGTGGACTGACGGAACCAGAGCTGGATGGTACATGCGAGCTTAAACGGTAGAAACCCTAAAGAACTAACCCTAATCCAAGAATACGTTTTTTCACATCAAAGAAAAAGAGAAAGAGAGAGGGAGAGAGGGAGAGAGAGAATGCAAACCTTCGGCAATCCTCGGAGCCGGAAGAGTGGGCATAACCATTATGCTTCTTGGAGCGAACGGCATCGAGGAGGGCGGACTCGGTGGAGTCGTGAGGCTTGAGATATTGGAAGGAGCAAGGGTCACCCTGCGCGAGGCCGATGACAGGCTTCCCATTAGCGGAGGTAAGGGCAGGAGGGCGAGGCAGGCGTTCCATGAAATCTCGGATGGGATTGGAAGAGTGGAGCAAAGCAAGCGTGGAAGAAGAAGAAGAAGAAGAAGAAGAGGAGGAGGAGGAGGAGGAGGACCCATGAATCCTATCGCCCACCAAAAACTCCTCTTCCTCCTCCTCTGTTCCTTCTTCTTCTTCTTCATCTCCATCTCCATCTCCATCTCCATCTTCTTCATCTTCATCTTCATCATCATCTTCTTCTTCTTCTTCTTCTTCTTCTTCATGGGGCTCATGCTCTTCTGCAGAATAGGAAGAACCATTTGTAATAAGCTCCATGACTTCTTCTCTTGATGTTTTAAGAAGCTCTCTCTCTCTCTCTCTCTCTCTCTCTCTCTCTCTCTAGAGGCTCTTATAAGCAATCCTTTCCACAAACCCTAAAACAAACCCACTTCCAGAAACCCTAAAACAACCCCCTTCCAGAAACCTTGGAACAACCCACTTCCAAAAACCCTAAAACAGCCCACTTCCAAAAACCCTGAAACAACCCACTTCCAGAAACCCTGAAACAACCCACTTCCAGAAACCCTAGAAAAACCCACTTCCAGAAACCCTGAAACAACCCGCTCCCAAAAACCCTGAAACAACCCGCTTCCAGAAACCCACTTCTCGTAACCGTGAAACAACCCAAAAACAATCCCACTTCCAGCAACCCCGAAACAATCCCGCTTCCAAAAACCCTGAACCAACCCTCTGCTTCTAGAGAGACCTGACTCTGAGCTCCAAACCCTAACTTGCTTCCAGAAACTGATCTCGTCCGATTGGCTTTTCTAGCCAGGGTTGTTCTTTTCTATTGGCCTTCTCCATCGTCTGACGTGGCTTCCGTTTGTTTCCTACACGTTTACATTCTGGTTCGTGTCGAAAATCCAGCTGCCCCCACCACATCAGTCAATGTTCGATTTGTTCTGGAAGGCTTTCTTAGTATCGTTTAAGTTGCTGTTCCCAAATCGAAGAAGCCAGACTCGATCGAGTACAAGCCTTCTAATCCCGAACTCACGGAATCGTTCTGGCTAGAGCAATGTCTCTGTTTTACCATTTCTTCTGTTTGGTGACAAGGCAAACCATATCCTGATCTTCCATGCTTCCATGTCTAGTGCTGGTGACAGGGCAACCATATCCAGAGCTTCCCCGTCTTTCTGTTTGCTCTGCTCTAATTTTATGCATATAAAAAAGTTTGTGTAGCTTTGCAAACAAAGCCCCGTGCTTTGCACAGATGACACCCATCCACGAGTGATGCAAATCGCATACTCGAGAGATAAGCATATACCACCACATACACTTCTTCCCTACGGAAAGAAAACCTGCGATGCCAGATTGGTCTGGAGCTTGTGGTGGATTTGCGCTCCACATCATACGGCCCACACCCCAACATTTCGAGCCCAGTTCCTGACTCCTTCCATCGATCCGATATACAGAAAGCCATGGAAAGCATATGCATTAAGGTCGTACTCAGAAAGTTGAAGAAACCCGGAAGTATCAAGGCACTGCTTCTTTCCGAAACATTTTCAATCTTGTCCAACATTTTGCACAATCACTAGGACCTCCCACAAGACCTCCACAACTGTGAATTAATAATTAAGTAGAGCGTAGAAGATTGGACCGTCATTTTGAGCTTTTTCAGTTGGCCTTTTGCCAAGCCGATTGGAGATGAAACCCAATAAATGGAGTTGTGACTAAGTATGTGGGCTATCAATAATGATCAATGATTAGGCTCTCCATTTGATTACTATTGATAACCCAAATCAGTCGACCGTACTTAGTCACGATTCCACCCAGTTCTTCATTCATTGGGCAAGTCAACGATCATGGCCTTCTCCGTCGATGTCTTACTAAATGGTAGTACACAAAAGCTGCAACAGTTATCACGATATATTCACAAGGTACAAAAGTGTTAGATGAAGAAGAAAAAGAAGCAATCAATTATACAATGAAATTGGAAGCAAAAACATCACAAAGCAACATGTAAATCATATTCCAAGTGAATGCATCCCCCTGTTTTCCCAACCTAGAGTGACAACAATTGCTACGTAGTATGATTCATCATTTCATCTTGTGAACATGAAACTCTTGATGTGCAGTATTTACCTAAGGAAATCAGTAGTAGAAAGACCTGTATGATTCATCATTTCATCTTGTGAACATGAAACTCTTGATGTGCAGTATTTACCTCAGCAAATCAGTAGTAAAAATACATGTATGATTCATCATTTAATCTTGTGAAACACCTCTGCATCCATTCAAAGTGAAACTCTTGATGGTGCAGTATTTACCTCAGCAAATTAGTAAAAGACATAGTATCATTCATCATTTCATCTTGAACACCTATGCATCCATTCAAAGTGAAACTCTTGATGTGCAGTATTTACCTCAGCAAATCGGTAGTAAACGACAATAAGCTCAAAAAATCCTACATTATAAACAAATCATCCAACCCTAGGGATCATATGTTTGTCTTTCTGAAACCACTTGGATTATAAAACATAAGAAGACGTTGAGCAAACTGCGTGAACAGATCCAACCATCCGCCAACGAGCAATTATGAATACTCAATGATGATATGGACAACCTTCATTGAGAGAATCCATTAGGCACTTCAAGATCCAACGCTACCACCACATTTCCTGCCCATCATACAGCAACATATTGGTTATAAGGAGTGGGAAGGCAATGTATCAAAATTTGACAATTTGTATACATGATTAGCACAATCAAATACTGGGACAACAGGGAAGGTACTATAATTCCACATCTGTTCTAATTATTTGAGGCCCTTTGTATAAACGTCATTCAACCATATAAATGTGGAACAGTGGATAGATCTTGGGTCTGATTTCTCATCTATTTTAATTATTTGTGGCACCTTGCATCAATGTCATTCAGCCATATAAATGTGGAACAGGGGAGATATCTTGGGAATAATAACACAGATGTTTTAATTATTTGTGACACCCTTGCATGAATGCCATCCAAATGTATAAATGTGGAGATCTTGGTACTAAACAATATCTTCTCTTGAAATAAGTACAAAATGTCCAACTTGATGGACTAAGTCTTTTTTTGAGATCAAGAATGACAAACTGAAGTGTTCGTAGTTCACACAACCCTCAAATTTACATTTCTGGTTTTTTGAGCTCGAAGGATGCTCATTGTTGATCTCATTGTCCATTTTCCATGTGACAGCAGACATCCTTCCTTAACCACCTCTAAAAGAGATTCTTCTGGATTGAAATCTACCAGCTAATCAATAATTTGGTGGTATGAAGGCACACCCCCTCTTAAAACTTACTAATCGTGAGCTATCTCTATCTCTACTTCCTGCAAACTAGGTTTACTTTCCAGAACTCTAGCAATGCATCTGACGAACCCCTTTGACTTTGACAAGCCGTCAATCATAAAATATATTATCAGCATCCTTTAACCTTTGGAATCTTCATCCATTTGCTCTCACCTCTCTCAATCTGGAGGACCATAAATCAATCGAAACATTAAGCCTCCACTTATGTTATCATATTAGCATCGATCTCTATATTTAGATCTATATTTTAATTAGCTAGTTAAAAGTTCTGTAATGAAACTTTTGCACGACTAATTTCCATCATCTGAGAACAATGTGATCTTCACGACATCTAGCACGACTTGTTGATAGATGCTATATTAACTCCTCCTTAACTCGTATAATTGAAGGCACTTCGTGCATGCATGATGATAATAAAGGTGCTCCTTTCACCTAAGTTTAAGTAATGATGATAAATCAAGCAACACAAAGAAAGGTCTACATTGAATAAATTTTATAAACAAAAGATAACACAGACATAGATATGCACTTCAATGTCCAAGAGCACTACAACAAAAGAACAAAAAAAGAATTTTCAAAACACTTGGGAAATTTCCTGCTGTGAATAAGGATCATAGTGAATGAATTATTACAGGAAAAATTCTCATAAAAATAAATCAATAAAATAATATAAAAGGGAACAAGAGACGATGAGGTAATCCATGTGCAGAATTCACACAGCATTCAGGAGACATAATCTCCATAGTTTCAAAGTGAACTACTGGTTCCTGGATTCCAGATAAATTTATCGGATTTGACAAAAAGAACCATCTCAGAAGTGCACACAAAGGTTACAGACAAGGAAATCCAAATCCAGAGATGCCCCACGTATTCTTGTGTCTAAAAGCTGTAAAAAGTAAAACCTGTTCTTGCGTCTAGAAGCTGTACAGAGAAAAACTAAGGATATTTCAAAGCAACTAGATGCCAGAAAGAATGGAAAATGTGAGTCGCCATAAGGAAAACGAGATCCAAGAAAAATAGAAAAAACAAATTCTTCATCCTGGCTAGATAATGAAAGGCCATGACAAGCACACTAACTAGATTCATCGAATTACCATGAACCATAACTCAAGCAAACCCTTAAAATCATCTTGGAACCTGGCTATTGACCAATCTAGGGATCCAGGGATTTCCTGAACACTAAAACCTCTACCTGACAGAACTTCAGTGCGAGAAAGAACTGTCTTGGACAGCGAATGCCTGTGGATTGATAGAGAATGAAATGTCTTGGACGAAAAAGGAAGGTGCAAACAAATTCCCCAAAAAACAAAGACCGATGTGAGTATTCCAAGTCGGAGAACCGTCAAATCCACGGTTACCAGGCCACGCGTGACAAGGGACCAGAAAGAGAGAAAATGAAAGCGAAAATGGAGAGCAGAAATGAAGGAAACGAGAGAAGAAGAAAACCTCTCAGCAAGGATGCGGAAGAAATTCCATAAATTTGAAGAGAATCGGAGATTTTTCTAGGAACAGAAGGAAACTTTCGGAAACCAACAAAACTTGCTATTTCTTCATACCGCTCCGAGTCTGTGTGTGTGGGGGGGGGGGGGGGGGGGGGTAATTGAAAAAAGGGACCCTCCCACTACCCCAACCCCTTCCTAC
>JBBBWG010030333.1:19207-49291 GCA_037176905.1 Azolla pinnata | reverse complement strand
CTGGCGGCGGCGCTGAGGCCGGCGGCGGAGAGGGCGATGGCGGCGCTGTCGGAGGCGCCGAGCGCGGTGATGGAGGCGGAGGTCGGGGAGGGGGTGAGGGTCTCGCGGGAGGTGACGCGGGGCGAGTTCGAGCGGGCCAACGCGCGCGTGTGGGAGCGGTGCGAGGAGCTGGCGGCGGAGTGCCTGCGGGAGGCGCAGGTGCGCGCGGAGGCGCTGGACGACGTGGTGGTGGTGGGCGGGGGCGGGGCGGTGCGGGCCGTGAGGGAGCTCGTGCGGAGGGTGTGCAAGTGGGAGGAGGAAGGATCGGGGACTGGGAAGAAGAAGGCGTGGTACGATCTGGGGGTGGATCCGAGGCTGGCGGCGGTGCACGGGGCGGCGCTGGAGGGCGCGATCGCGTCGGGCACGGCCGACGGCGGGTCGGGCGCGCTGGACCTGCTCACGATCCAGGCGGTGCGCCACAGCCTGGGGATCCGGATCGGCGGCGAGTTCGTGCCGGTGCTGCACAAGAACGTGGCGATCCCGGGGCGCCGCGACGTGGCGGTGACGACCGGGCACGAGGGCCAGGAGGAGGCGCTGGTGGTGGTGTGCGAGGGCGAGGCGGCGGCGGCCGCCGACCGCAGCCACCGCCGCCACGTGCTGGGCTTCTTCAAGGTGGTGGGCATCCCGCCGGCGCCCGCCGGCGTGCCGCTGGTGAACGTGTGCATGGACGTGGACGCGTCGGACGTGCTGCGCGTCGTGGCGGGCGTGTGCATGCCGACGACCGACGCCGCCGCCGCCGCCGCCGCCATCGCCCACGACGAGCCGATGACCGAGACGACGACGACCACCACCACCGAGACGACGACGACCGAGACGACCACCACCACCACCACCAATGTGTTGTTGAGCCACAGCAACAAGTCGGTGGTTCCCCTCATCGAGGTCCGCATGCCCACCGTCGACGACGGCCACGGCTGGTGCGCCGATGCCGTCCTCGGCCGCCCCGGCTCCCGCCTCCACCTCGCCCATGTCCACCCCAAGCTCCAGCAGCAGCAGCAGCAGCAGCAGAAGCACACTGCTTCCTCCTCCTCCTCCTCCTCCTCCTCCCCAAACCCTAATTATCTCATCCTCCCCAAACCCTAATCCACCTCGTCCATATCCACCCCAAGCTCCAGCAGCAGCAGCACACTGCTTCCTCCTCCTCCTCCTCCTCAAACCCTAATTATCTCATCCTCCCCAAACCCTGATCCACCTCGTCCATGTCCACCCCAAGCTCCAGCAGCAGCAGCACACTGCTTCCTCCTCCTCCTCCTCCTCCCCAAACCCTTAAATTATCTCATCCTCCCCAAACCCTTCATAAATTATCTCATCCTCCCCAAACCCTTCATAAATTATCTCATCCTCCCCAAACCATAATAAATTATCTCGTCCTCCCCAAACCCTAAAATTATCTCATCCTCCCCGAGCCCTCTAGTTGTTCCTCTAGAGATGGAACACCACAGTTGCAGTCTATAGAGAGAGAGAGAGAGAGAGATGGGCTGCTCCTGCCCCTCCCATTTCAAAATCTATCCATCTATCTATACAGTTTGGGTTCTCTCACACACAATCTTACTTAAACCTCCTTAAACCCGAGAAACCCTAATGCTTCTTCCCTCGGGTATGGAGAGAGATTCGGGGGGGGGTAGGCTTTTTTTTTAGCACACGGTATTCCCCCTTTCTACTAGTAGTGCAGTAATAGAATGAAATGCTGGAGGAGGAGCGCTCTCTATGTGCATATGATGGATGATGTACATCATGGCAAAAGAAATTCGTGCGTGGTATATTTCGCACTGATTTTCTGCAGAGCCTCGTATAGTTTCCGTTTTGTTCTGTAGGGTTTTTAAGCATCTTTCTTATCGACAAATCCAAAGATGATTGATAATCATTTAGTTCACTCTTGTGAGTTATTGGCAAAGCCAATCCAAGACGATGCAGCATGATACAGTTACTCCATGCTCTTTATCATTTTCTTTACTTGAAGAAAACTCTTGTCACTTTTGGTGGCTTCTAAAATCTTTTGCGAACAATTAATTGCATCTATGATTTTGATTGGGTGCCTGTACTACTCTATTGCAACTGATTCCTGTCCTAAGCTTTGACCAAATATCTCATGATGAGAACCCAACGTTGAAGTGTCGACTGATAAGATTCCTAGGTTTTTCGGAAGGAACAATTAATTGCTCTTATGATTTTGATTGGGTATCTGTAGACTATTGCAGCTGAATCTTGTTCTCAGCTTTTGACCAAATATCTCACCATGAGAACCAATGTTGTGAAGTGTCGACTGATTCCTAGGTTTTACGAAAGAAACAATTAATTGCTCCTATGATTTTGATAGGGTATCTATTGTAACTGATTCTTGTTCTCGGCTTTGACCAAATATCTCATCAGGAGAACCAATGTTTTGAAGTGTCGACTGATTTCTAAGTTTGATTTGCAAATTTCCTGAGTTCTTAACAAAAAAAGAAAAGCAGATATATTTTTTTTGATCTAATCATCTCCATCAGTCCATGGGATTACACGGATGGGTTCGGTTGATTATCCGAGTTTTTTGCTCCATTTAATAAAAAAATGTACACTGTTTATTACAATATTGCATTATATATGTATAGCATGAACAGAGCCCCTCGTGTGATGCAAAATATTTTTGCACTTAAAAACGGGGGAGATTTTTACCAGGCCTAGCGGAGCAATCTGCTCCTCAAACTGACCAGTAAACCGATATTTTACTTTACAAGCTTGAATACAAGCATACTGGTGAAAATTTTGCAGACCGTGAAAAATGCTATACCAGCCATGTGACTGATACTCATACCTCATTCCGGGGGTTTTTTGGTCGGTCGGTCGGGCAGCAGAGGGCATTGTCATTGCGACTGTAAGCTTTTCAACCCTACAGCGTAATATTCCACACTGCGCCTTCAGCCTCGGAGCACAGCTCGTGAACACCGTTCATTCTCTCCACCGATCGGCATATCCCACTGCATGACCAATCGAATGAGGCAGCGCATATGTTGCCTTCTTGCGCTTTCCATTGGCAATCTGCACACCAAGATGTACTCGAATACGGCGAATTTTAAACTCAAGTCATACTGTATGCTTTCTGTAATTGTGGCATGCATAAACATTATTGATGACCTGGAGGGGTTCCACAGCAAAGCCTTCTGTCGTCGATGTGCTCGACATCCAGCCCAATGAACCATGCCCCTAATGAAACATCCTCATTGGCAAATTTATGAAGTATCCTCCTGGCAAGTTCTAAAACAGCAATCATTGAGTTTGAGACGAGAGAGAACTAAACAGACCAGAGTAACAATGTAAAGGCGTCCTCAAGACTAACTCATTCGTTTGTATGTACGTCGCCAAGTCTCTTGAAATAACGTATAACTGTCCAGTTGCATGCCGGAAATAACGGTTCCCTTCATCCCCAAACTTCCAAAATTCGGGTTCGTGATAACGAACACCCCTGAAATGCCAGAAGACACGAGATTATGTTAGGGTCTTCCGCAACATGCAAGAAAAATAAAAGTGTGTCAGGAACCCTTTCGATGGGTTTAGGGTTTGGCCCTTTGCACAAACCAACTGAGTTAAGACTATCGTATAGGTTATCCCTAACACAACGGTTTCCAGCACTGCCCTAAGCATCTTTTAAATTAGCCCTAACCCTAAACAACCTGCGTTTCGCCATTATATAGATCTACAACATCAGGATTAAGTAGGACAGCAATGAAAATGAACAAGCAATTCGTAAACCGAAGGCCAAGAAAACCAGATGTCGACCTAAAGTCATACAAACGCTTACTTCTGAGCAAGCACTGGCCCTGACTTCATGCAGCCTATATAGACACGGGGCCTTTTCCGAAACTTGGCGAGAATTGAACAAAACGCCCCTGCAATTTTCCAGAAACGTTATCTATGTAAGCCCTGATTGTGTGACGCAATAAGGTAAAGCAAAATGCATCTTCACAAAATGGTTATTACCAAGATTGACATGCACATCGTCATCGACCTTGACGTAAAACTCCGCATCCCATATCGCTACCGCTGTGGTAAAATATAGCTTTGTTTTGGCAGACAGCTCATGATAACCCTCAACATGACCCTGTACCATCGCACACAACAATAGCCTCCAAATCTTCAAATATGAAAAGACCTTTCAAATTGTATGAAAGAGGCTTGGATGCATTGGCAATTTAAGAATAGAACTAACAAGAAAAATTATATTAAGATGAGGATGTTCGCCTCACCAGCCTAAGGATGTCATGATGTTGATTGCTCTCTGCTTCGATGGCCCGATCAAGAATGCCACCGGTTGTCACGCTGCACCAGAAAAGAACATGTCTCAGTCACAAAAATCATGAATGGAAAAAGGTATATGCCAAACAGCAACATTTTATAAGTCATGGGTTCTCCCAAGAAAAATCTTTTATGAGTGGGAAATGCATAAGGTATGCAATGTGCATAACACAGTCATGCATTGGAGGAAGCTAATATGTCCAGGTACACACTGGTTGACAAATAACCATACTTTATGAACGTAAATAATCCGGCGAAAGGGCTTTCTATTATGTATGCAATCATGTGTATGCTGGTAATTTACTCAAAATCCTCCAAAATCTAACCTGTGGCCAATGACAAATCTAATCACGATTCCTTTTTCTTGCTCCAGTTGCTTCAACTTCTCACCTAATGTTCAACATAATTAGCAATTTAGATATTTACTAAACATTGTAAAACGGTCACATCATTACTAATGTAAAGACTCGACCGTGCTGTGTTTGTGTGGATTAGAAACCTTACCCTTGGGCATCCATGTTTCTCGCACTGAATCTCTCCTCTTCCGGCTACTAAATGCAGTATTTATACCAATGACAACAAACACTTTCTGTCGACTGTGTGAGACATTGGTTTGGAAGCTTTCAATCACAGAAGAATTGCTTAGATCTGATGGAGGCTCTCTATCAAGGTCTGTATTCATTTGGATGGTAAGGTCTTCTGATCTGAAAAAAAAAAACACTTTCAATAAGAATAAATACAAGAAGGACTCTGATGAAAGGACAATATGATTTAGAGGAAACGGAACTAACCCAATAGACGCTTGGACAGCATTCGTGCTCTGCAATGAAGCTTTGTTTGACAGGTCCTATGACAAATGGAACATGTCAAGGATAAACGATGAGAAGCATACCACATGAAAGTCCTTGTTTTTGCTCAATTCTAGGTATAAAGAAAATACATTTACTGCTCCATCTCCGCATCCTGTTTGCATATGCTTCACTTCACTGACTTGAGGCAGGCCATGGATCTCAGGCAGAACCCACATTCTGTTTCATTCCACTATGTCAAGATTCTTCAAAAACAAACATACTTAGATATAATGCGTTAAAAAGCTCTCGTTCCCAGTGAATGCAGATTCATGGGCATTTCAACTACGTCCCATATTCTCGTCAAAAGCTCATGCCCAGCAAGATAGACAGTTTCCAATACACAGGGAACGCTCGAAAAATTGTTCCACAGTAAATGGAAATGCATATGCATTCGGTCAGTTCACTCTATAGCAATAGAATGCCCACAGAGAAGACGATGCAGAGCAGACTCATCATTCCCCGTTTTAAATTCTCCAAAACCCCCCCAAACAGAACGACACGGCTTCTTCAGTTCCATTGTCATCATAAATGCTTCAACATTCCCCATGAAAACAGGAAGACAGCAGGTGCTTCGATCTTTCAATGCATGTTCGCAGAAGTACCCTTGGACAGGGGGATTCAGACTCCTCATTCCACTACTACGCCTCAAGATTATAACTTGAGGAGATGCACAGAGGTACCAATTCCACGGCATAATTAACGGCAGAGAGTGTGGAGATGGCGTGTATGCATAAACAGAGGACCGACCTGTTGGTGAAGAAGAGACCCACGCAAAAGCTTGAAATGCAGAGGACGAGGACCCATCTGTAAGGCAAAGACCCAGATCCTTTGCTGACCATATTCCTAGCTATTGAAGGAGGAGGAGGCGGAGGAGGAACAAGACAGTGTGGGAAAGGAAACAAAAACAGAGCTAAATCGGCTGCTGTGGATGCGGATTCATCGTCTTCTTGTGCAATGGAATTGATGAGGGGTGAACCTGGGGTGTGATGAATGGGAACTCAGATGCAAGCAAGAGAATGGTGTGGAATTGAAGCGACGAACGGGATGGGAGATGGAGATGGAGATGGAGGTTAGTGTAACTGATTTAATGTTGTTATCATGGGCAAGGAAGAAGGGAAGGAAAGGAAAGGAAAGGAAAGGAAATGGCCCACAAATGGCCCAAGAAGAAGAAGAAGAAGAAGAAGAAGAAATGGCGTTCCGTGTCCATTAGAGAGCACATGACAATGTCAAGCCCTATATAAAATACACGCCCTCCATATAAAAACACGCAGATTCGTATAAAACACGCTTCCGATGCCCTCGATTAACTGTATCTTAACGACTAATCCGGTGTTTGATTAACTAATCAGGTGTTTATAATCAAACCGCATGATGATCTCGACAAGCTCTCGAACTCATCTTACAAAATGGCATCACATCGGGGCCTGCTTCTTCTTTGGATGTGTGCATCGATGCGTGTGTTTGACCTTAACCATCGAGAAACACGTGTGCACCATCGCATCACAATGTCGATGAATCGGCCACACCTCATGTTGAGCTCCCTTGACTTTGCCCCGATTGTGGTTAGGCCCACACAAGTTTGTTAAATCAGTCTTGTAGCAGCATTTTCTCGCGGACCGACACTCGCTCAAAGTGCTCCGTAGGAACCATATACAAGATGATCGAAAAAAACTCGATGATCGAAAAAACTCCGTAGAATCAATCACAAGATGACCAAAAAACTCCGTGGAATCAATCGTATCATACGTGTAGCTAGACAGATCACAGCTTTGTCTTTCTGGGGCAGACAGAAATGGAACCATAGCCATACACACCTTCTTGCTCTTGGGCTTCCCCTAAAGGATTGATTTTCCAATATCTCCATACCTGAGCAACATGGTGGAACCACCAGAGAAACTTGTGGAAAAATAACAGCAATTCATCCCCAGCGATACATGTTTTGCTCTCCCTTCTCATATACACAATGCTGAAAGACACGACACGGCCATCGGCGCTGCATCATCGCAACCAACTGCAATTACAGAGACCTCTACTTCCCCCGATCAACAAAACCAAAATCATTCCATATGCAAACGTGATTCTTTCCCCCTCGGAAAAGTGAAATACATTACTGAAATTAGAAGAAATATTTAGTGGAAATCAATCTGCCAGATTCGTGGCTTTGCTTTAGGCTTGAGCCCACACGCCAGAGTCAACAATCTTCTTTTGTAACCATTCCAAGTGCCCTAGTAATAATATACAGAAAAACAATATTTCCTTGGAAACCCAAGCTCCATAGGGTCCAAAAAACAACCTGCACAAGGAAACAGCAAACTTCATTCTCCAGCTGTACTGCTGTCATTCGCCAAATAACAGTCGGATTTACAACACTGAGTGAAGCCATTCTGCACCTCATATGACCAAACTAATTCCGGTTCAGTAACGGGGTTACACTTTGCTTCCTACAAAGGGCTGCCACAACAACCAAAATCAATTAATGGATCAATTAATCAATCAACCAACCGACCACTCTAATTAATAGATATCACGATGGCATCTAGGGGTCAAAATCATGCATGACTCACAGTGCAACTTTACCAACTGAGTTATGACTTCTCTCTCTCTCTCTCTCTCTCTCTCTCTCTAAACTCTAGTAGTCGTAAGCAATTCTGTTATAAACCTAACAACTTTGCAACATGTGTCTGAAGATTGTATACATTCACACTATATTAGTTCCATCACCTGGCACTCTAGTCTCTCTCTAGCATTTGACCATATATACATATATATGCACACAGGTACACAAAGAACAATTGTAAAATGAGAATTTCGGATTTGGTCATCTTCCTCAAATGGTTCTGTTACCTTAGCTCCTCGAGGTGGAGTACCACGGGCCAAGCCTGCAGGATTATAATTTACTTTTGCCTTTTTATCTGCTGGTTTCAAAATCTGGAATGAGCACATGAGGGAATCATCCACGCTCATCATTGCGCCGGAATTATCGAATTCTCCACAGTAATTTGGTGCTGAGAAGATTGTCACTAGATGCCGCTCAGCAAAGAACTCATACCCTTCCTCAACTACCTGGAGAATGTAGATCAGAGAGGATGAATGGCACACATACACAACATTGATCCATGTACTTCAAGTCAAAGATTGAGAAACAAGTTCAATAATTCAACAGGGAGCTTTGCACCTGGTGGGCCCGACAGATGAGGTCTAGATCATGCTTTTCTAGGAATTCTCTTACTTTATCGGCCCCAAAGGTGAAAGAGACCCCTCTATCATTCTCACCCCATCCTACGATTGTTTTATCTGGGTCAGCCCATAGTAAATCACATAAAAGACCCTGATCTGGAACATCTGTTGGTCGTGGTATATTCCTTATTTGATCCAAATTAGTCAAATCAGGAGACAGCCCACCATGCATGCACAGTATCTTCTCATCGATGAGAGCAGCCACAGGTAGACAATTGAAGCATTCAGTGAATGCCTTCCATAATCTTACATTGAAACGTCGCTTGCATTCGTCGTAGAAACCATAAATTCGATTAATTGAAGCACATTCATGATTACCCCGTAGCAGGAAAAAATTCTCTGGATACTTTATCTTATAAGCCAGGAGGAGGCATATTGTTTCAAGGCTTTGTTTCCCTCTATCTACATAATCTCCCAAAAACAGGTAATTTGCTTGGGGAGGGAAGCCACCGTATTCAAAAAGCCTCAATAGATCAGAATATTGACCATGAATGTCACCTACAAACGCAAACAAGAATAAAATTTACAAACTAGTAGCATAATAATGCATTGATATGAGAATCAGATAGCACTAAAATATGTTAAACCTATTTCATATCAGAAAGTGGCAAAAATATAATGAAAAAGAATCACAGAAGACTTTCGTGACCCTAAACCATAAACCAGGTGGATTAAACTTGAATTCATGATCTGCATGTTGAAAAGAAGCGCTACTTTGCTTATCTATATTATACATTCCCACTTTCCATCTTTCAGAAAGCACTTACTGGGCATGTGTTTGCCAATATTCAATGGTTGTATCAAATGACTCTCCCTAGCACCAACTCGGCCATTAATTGGAAGACAGTTCTAATAAAACTCGGTAGGAATGCTCGAGTAAAACGTGCTACTAAGCTCTAAGTCCATCAAACTCCACTGGAGTGTACACATTGTTATTTCTCATGGAGATAGGCATATGCAACATTTGCCAATGTGAGACAAGGTGTTAACTTGTGTTCAATCTGTTGGACATGCACTACGCCTTTGAGATGCACCAGGTCAATCAGATATACATTAAGTCTATAAATATGTAGCAAATTCAACCAGTTATCCATGTGCCTATTAAAAGCTTTTGATAACCTTGAAATGGGATATAACATGTGCTTAAATGGTTCTAATTTTATTGAGTACAAGCTCATGGTCATCATGGTTGAAGAAACTTCACTGAACATTAGAAGCACTCTTTAGGATGTTCTTCCTTTTGAAGAATACTTCAAATAGGATCTCAGCCAGACGAAAGAAACCTTCTTTGTATTTCCAAGCAATATCAACCACAAATCCCGAGCTCTTGTTACATACACACCTAGATACATTAGGGACGACCAAAACATCAAGTGATTTGGAATCTAAATACCATTTGGTGCAGAATAGAAGCTGCACAATCTGGAAAAATCACCCAGAGACACAAGAGAAGCGACCAAATCATAAAGAGGGCCTTTGAAGCATGATATACAAAGCATATGATTATATGCTTATATGTGGGTTGATACATAAATAGTAATGGCTTCAAATGCTACCCTGAGTTAGGAAAAAGCCACTGAGATGATGGGAGTCATAAAGATGATGAAAACACAGCTTGTGATACAAGATAAAAATATGATTAGCATATGAAAACTCTCTGTTTCTTTACCAAGTATCATCGATTGGTCCATCATATAAAGGAGATTATACCAATGATTCATCCCCTTTACACTATTGTAAGTGTTAATTGACCATTTATATGCTCAATCCACAGTTAACTTCCCAATTTCTGAGGTTTCAAACAAACTTACGAAAAAAAGACGGGGGAATTAGGTCCTTTCTTATATAAACACTACAGATCTAAAAAGTACATTTGGTGTTTCTCATTGTTCTCTGCCTCTGGTAAAAGTCATTTTTTGTCTCCTTTAACACTAAGGTATTTGAGCACCAAGTCTATCGATTGCCATTTCAAAAGAGTAACATTGTGGCAATTCTCTCTTTTCCGGTAAGATAAGTTTGCCTGCATCACTTAGATCCTCAGAATTCCCAACTGTACTAACGCATTTATGAATCATAATGAGTTCTATCAAACATGTGCAATGAACATTTAACAGAAGGTCACATTCGTAATCTTGTTTGTCAGGATAAAGGTATCATTTGTAAGAAAAGTTATCTCAAATGATTAAGAACATGTTGACCAGGTTAAAACGGAACACGTTTATAGCTAGATATTCAAAGGCTTTTTAGATTAATGAAGAGACACGCCAGAATCTACGATGTAGACCACATACAAAAGATAAGGTAATTGTGAGCAAATAAATATAGATAACAGTTATCTAAATGCTGAATTTGAGTAGTGCTGTTAAAGACTTCAAACACACACACCAACTATTTTTCTTCTTTCGAATCTGCTTTTTTTCTGGTAAGAGTGACTGATAGAAAGTAGCACGTGCATGGTAGGATAGCATGCTTTTGAAACGAAATAGCATAGAACCGTTTATTTTCATCGAAGATTACACAGGAAAGCAATGTGTTCTGCATCAAACTGAACAGGGTTACGAACTAACATGCTTCCAGAAAGAGGATAGGATATTAACATGCGTCGATGAGAAAAGGCCATGGATCAACATGCCATTCTATGAAAAATGACAGGCCATGCATGCGTGTTGATTCGAGAATTGGGAAGAAACATTATGATCCGATGATAATGGTAGGAAATGACACGCTTCCGCGTAAGAGAGCCACGACAATTTACAGAGAAGGGGAGAGCGTACCACAGATCTTGATTGGGGCTTCGAGCTCCAAGAGGTTTGGCTGCTGCATAAAGATGTGCTTGGCAGTGGAGCAGAGCTGACGGATCTCATTCTCTGATAGCTGAACCTGCTTACCAGGCCGCGACTTCCGAACCTCCAGAAGACGATTGATTATGTCATCGATCACCGCAGGGTCCATGGAATCCTCCGTCTCTCCGGTCTAGCCCTCCCTATATATGTCACGGGATTAGGGGTATGCGATAATCTCCCAATCTATCTCGAAAATTGGGGAGGAGCGGGGAGGGTCCAGATGCCTGTGCCGCGCTCTCTCTCTCTCTCTCTCCGTGTGCCGAGGATGAGGGGGAAAGAGATTGCCAGCCCCTCGCTTTCTCTGAAGGTCTGCAGCAAGTTGGGGTAGCTCGTCCAGTTTCTCTGAGTTTCTGCGCTTCCCTCTGTCAGGACTCAGGAATAGGGTTAGGGTTTGTGAAGATGGGGAGATGAAGGGGTAAAAGGTGAAGGGGGGGGGGGGGGATCGAATCTTGGGTCTCGTGCGCAGGGAGGCAGCGTGGAATTCTGTATTTCAGACGTTAGGGTTTTCTGAGGAGCGCTCGCGAGAAGAAGAAGAAGAAGAAGCAGAAGAAAGAAGAAGAAGAAGAAAAGGCCGAAAGAAAGAATGTCGATCCTCTTCTCTCTGAAGATTTTAACAGGGACCCATCACCGGATCGAATCTCCTCACTGCACACATCTTCTTCTTTCCTCTTCTTCCTCTTCCTTCTTGGCTTGTGGACTTTGGGATGATGATGATGATGATGATGATGATGATGATGATGATGATCCTGCATTGCATTTCGCGCTTGTCGATACCGCCCGAACAGATCGGACCCGAACTGCAATCGCGAAGCTGGCAAACAACGCTCGCGCAATCGGAAGCGGCCCATCAGTAGCTCCAAAGCGTTCGATTCATTGATTCCCACAACGCTGTATCTGTACATAGGTGTTTGCATCCGAACTGCATGGGGCCTTCGATGCGCTGCAAAACCGCATTTCATCCATTTGTTCGAAAGCTCGCGATGGCCCTCGATCATGCGCCCGTCTGTAATAATGTTCATCCGGAAGTTGTGTCGTACGTTCGCGGAATAATGACGATGATCGTCGTGCTTTTAGGAACGGTAGCAGAACTGAAGGTGCTTTGAACTTGGTCAATGGACCGAAAGACTTTTCATTGTGTGACTTACTGTGCGAGGACCATAAGTGCATGGAATGATTCGGGCAGGTGTGGTCATCCGTAATGCAGGGAACAATCCTCATGCACAAACACATTGAAAAGGAATGCCTATTCATTCCAGGATGCTCGAGGATAATGCTCCACAACGATGACGAGCTTCAAATGGAAGATCGAGAAAAGTTCGAGGAAATCGTTCTCGTGGACCTAAATTTGATCCACCATAGTCAAGCATATGCCTACATGAATCAATGTAGCTTGAAAGAAGTACATAACGAAAAACTTCATGAAGCTCGCCAACACTTTATAAAGACTATCCAAAGAGATAGGGAACACAAATTGTGACAAATGATGAGGTTGGTCATGGGAAGCCTACTATGAACACGCAAACTCGTCAAAAGGCAACATTTCTTAAATTCTACTAGCTAAGTTCCTTCTCTCCTGAGGTGTTAAATGAAAGAGGTTGAGATCGCTTTGTACTTCAATCACAGTGTGGAGACCATTATGGCATAAAAGTAATTGAGATAAATCTATTATGTTCAAGCGCCAGAGAATTTACATACGAGTTTGTTATGTGACATATCCACAACATCAACTTTTTACGAAACGTAAATCCATTTTCTAGGTACAAGGGTAGATTTTAAGCCAAGTATCACAACCAATCCACACATCTCCAAAGCCCATAATGTCATTCACCAATGCTGTGGGTGGTTATGTTATGGCACAAGTGAGAAGACTTATCGATTTGGCACAAGTGAGAAGACTTATCGATTATTCTTGTTTCCCTCAACAAGTGCCAAACCCCTAGAAAGGAAGAAAGCTAATGAGATGCATTGAATACGTGATATGGAATCCTCGAAGTCAAGTGATACACGCATATATGTGAGGGAATCCGGTTTCCCATAAATAGACAGCAAACATGCGGCCATTTCTACTTATTATACACATGGGCATGCAACAAGGGGATAAAATCTCCTCGACAAACCGTATCAACAACGGCCGGATAGTCAACTGTGCATAAGACGCAAACCATATCGACAAACATTGGCAGATAATACGGAATCGAGAAACATGTATCAAGCCAAAGGCAGGATACTACTAATTTGGTTGTAGATCTAGGGCCTTGAAGAAATAGAGAATTTGTGGAGATTCGATAACGGTTTTCCTTCTTCTTGTGGTTCTATTTTGTTGATGGAAGAGAGAGAGACATGAAACCATGTTGATCGTCCATTTCGTGTAAAACACAATATAAATTCACAAGAAAGGAATATATAACTCTCTTAACCACTCAAGTATATCCATCAACCGGAATCTCCACAACCAATTGAATCTCCATGAAATCTTCTTCTGCCTCCCTTATGACGATACCATTTTTTAATGTGTGATTCTGCTGGGGCCTGTCTTTTAGGTTTCTCTTCTTCTCTTTCTTTCTCGATATTGGACAACTCAAAGATCTCGAATTCCCTGAATCAACCAAATCTTATTACTGCTTATGCTTGATGAAAATGATTTCTTATAAAGGGTTGAATATGTCACTTACCCGATTCCTTTTTACATTCCCCCGGAGGAAAGCACTTCATTATTCTACCTCTTTTCTTCTCTAATTTGGACGACACCTTTCGATCCATTCTTTCAACTACAACAGAATTTTCATTTGGAAATCTGCATTTGTTCCCTTCTATAATCTAATTATAACAAAGGTTCAGAAAATAAACTGGAACTCTTTTGACAATTAATTCTCTATATATATACCTGATGTTCTCAATCTCTTTGAATGAGGCATGCTGTCCCTGCCGTGAATTTCTTTAGCTATTTCAGTGCTGAAATATGGGATTCCTGTGACATAGCTCTTTGACAGTTCCAATGGTGACTTCACATCAGGTGAAATATTTTCCTCCATGTAAAAATTCCGATCCAATCTGTTGCCTGTAGCTGCATAACTTTCCATGCTGACTGTCCTTACATGCTTGTAGAGAACAAAGGGTACATCCAGTATATATGAAACATCTTTGTATCAATGTACTATCCCAGAAGTTTTATGGGACATGATATTGCATGTTTTCCTTGAAAATTGGAATTTTCACCATGCATGAATAATCGGTGTGATAGAAAATTTACTGTTACCTTTCCCAGACCAGGAATATTCATCTCTTTCCCCAGATAATCCATGATAGCAGGATGAAGTTGTATTAATTCGTTTCAATGCCTCCAGGCGGCCAGGGAAGCGTTGATCTGCTAGTAGAGAATTTTCACCTAAATCTTGTATACCATCATCAACATGAGTACCTGCCACCATAGCTGCAAATGCTGCTCGAGCTGCAAGGAGTCCTAGGCGTGGCTTTGGATCATTCGATGGTAAACATATGTCCGCTGGTTGTTTTTCTTCTGTACCATCTCCGTTTCTGTCACCCGGTGTTTTCTGTGCACCAGTTTTATTCTCCCTCGTTCTCAATATCCTTTCTGTGGTGCTATTCGTGATGAGATTAACCGTCTCTGCAATTTGGCCCTCTTAAGTTTTTATAATCACAAATTACACAGAAGTTTCTACACTGCACAAAGCAGTATCGCTAAGAATCTGAACTCCAGTATTCACAGATTTAAAAGCATCCAAGGTGTTATGCTTCAATTTTAGAGAGAGAAGGAACAGATAATACCTTCAGTTACTGCAATTATTTTATCAATATCTTCTTCCAGCAATTTTGTGTCTTCATCAGATTCACTTCTTGCTTCGTACGGGCAGTAAATCCTATGTCCTGTATAATTAGAAGATTGCAACCATCGGGAGAGGACTGGGAATCTTTCAATGCTCTCTTGGCTTATGGTATAAATCTGTCTAGCAGAAGCTCTGAACGTTTTCCCTTTCATAATCCTATCCAACCAAGTGAGCTCGAAAGTACATTTACAATAAGTTTGGGGCCGATGTTGCTTCTTGTTGATCTGCATGTTTTTATAGCAAAAGTGGTATATTTTTAAGGCCTTCCTATGACTCAGTTTTTGCCTTTTATAACATGTCAATACTACCAAAGATATTATACATATATACATAAATGCTCTCGCTCAAACATCGAAGATACCTTTTGAATGGATGCATCATACAAGTACAAAGGCCTCCTACAACAGTTTGGTGGTGTTCTCGAAGCTGCCACGATATCTCCAACTTGCAAGTAGAAGCATCTTCCATTTGAGAGAATCTGTACAGAACAAGGTCTGATTCTGCACTTTGCCTCTTCTGCTGTGAGAATACTTCGACCTTCCATATTGTCTTCATCCATTCCATGATCACAATCAAAATTAAGAGTGTCTTGGAAACCATGGACGCTGCACAAAAGAATAGTTGCTTTTTCATCTATCCTATAACAAGAAATCTTCCACTATGCAAAGAAGGAGTCCCTTAGCACCCTCTATGTGGCAACCATGGAACTAGCGTTCATTTAAAGAAAATATTCGACAATAAATAGCCTGAAGAAATTATTATCATGTATACTTCATAGTATGTGCACTATAAACATGAACTTGAATTACAAACTTACGTCATTTCTTGGCTGACATTACTCTTATTATATGCACTTGTTTTAAGTATACAATCAAACAGTGGGAGCTAATGCATGGCAGCTTATAGGGAAAGACATAAATTTGCGTTTCAGCAAAACATTTTGTTGGTGATCTTTGATAAGTAATCAAAAAAGAAGTTTCCTTGAAAAAATTTGTAGCATGCACGTTTTCATGCATAGTAAGACTTATCATGAAAATGATGAACTGTCCTAAAGCTTCACCAAGTACGCTCCTGCAAGGTTACTTATTTTCATTGAGTAATCAATTAAGATTCAATAGTTATCGTGTTACACATTTCTTTCTTAAAACATCAAATGCTGCAAACAGAAAAAGAAGTATCTTCCTGCAGGAAAAAATGACGTCAGTGCGTTGATGATGAATGACCATTCGAAGGCTCCATCGCTACTGTAAAACATCACACAGATATAGTGGTTGCTGACAATCTTAGTGATTCTGGATCAATAAGATATGTGCTGAATCGACTGCATTCCAAGAGAATAAAAGCATTCCACAGTCTTATTACTTTCTACAGACAGCACGCATCATCCGCGTTTTACAGATTGCATATTCAGAAAATCTTCGTGCAGAATATAAGCGGAGGAAAAGGAGCTGCGACCGAAAGGCGGCTTGGAGCCAGAATTGAGAGAATGGACGAAGAAGGAACCGAACCTTCTGACAGAGAGGCGACAGTGGAACCACGCGTCATCAGAAATGCGCTTCATTTCCATCTCCATCTCCATGGGAGCTGTAGCTTCATCGTCTTCCATCGTCTTCGTTCGCGTTGCGTTTGATTACAGGGAAAAGCGGGCTGTCGACGTGTCACCCACGTGTGACCGATTTCTACTTGCCACTTGGGGCCATTCCCGTCTCTTTGAAAGCAAGGACATTAGAAGCGCAAAGGTCCTTAACTTGAAAAAACAAACTATACATCTGTTGATGATATGTCGAGAGATGTCTCTACCCTCCGATGATGCAAACGATGATCGACGCGCGTTTGCTTGGAATGCAACACTTTGATGAGGGTTGGAAAGCACAACAAGTTTGAGAACATGAACATTTGATCATATATCTCTAAAATGCAACATTTTAATGAGGCTACACGTAAAAGGAAAGGGCGGAACATGGAGGCATGTACGACAGCTCGATGTGCATTACAACATCGTGGGAGAGTGGAAAAATGCATACACAAATACATGCACACTAGTGCGATGATGAGATGTTGTCTTGGTCGAGGTTTTAGGAACATGGTGTTCATGCTGAAACCTTAATTAAATCTTATTAAATAAAGACTCACGAAACAATTTCAGCAGCACTAGGTTCACGCAGCCATGGGTTCTCCGTTTATTACCAAAGAGGATGATCGAGCCATTCAACCTCGAGGTAGTGATAGTCTCTCTCTCTCTATCTCTCTCTCTCTCTCTCTCTCGCGGTGACATTTTGATCAAACCTATTTGCCCTAATCTTGATAAAAACTGTGCCTTTTTCTTTTCTCCCAGATGTGTGCATCGTTGGCGTAGCAAGAACGCCAATCGGAAGCTTCAATGGCTCTCTTTCGTCTCTTCCAGCCACGAAGCTTGGGTCTATTGCTATACAGGGTGTGTACTGCTTACATCACGTAATTATTACCTTTTCCGGTGAATGGATACATTTGTCGGAATAATGTTGATAGATTTTATGTACACGTGGAAAAAGATTAGACCTTGAGGGTGTGTACTGCCTACATCACGTAGTTGTTACCTTCTGCTGCGAATATGTTATGGATACGTTGGATAATTTTAGAGATATACACGTTTGTCTCTTCAGAATAACGTGATTTTTCGAGCTACGTAAACAATTTAGATGAAATTATGCATTTTGACATATAGTTCTAAACAATTTAAGAGGTTCCCCATTGAAATGCTGGAGTTGAAAAATCTTGGAGTTAGATAATGTACACGTGCATTATGTCCAGCAAGTATTTCTCTTGCATAATTCCTGGAATCTGGCAACTATTTTTTTCTACATTGGAGAGGATATGAGCATAGCATATATGGTCTGTATACACGAGAACGTTTCTCACTGTCAGCCATTATAGAGATAATGAGAATGAACAACGTTGTTGTTTTCTAATGTGGAAGGTCGTAAATGCAGTCCAACTGTCAATCTTAACTCATGGATGGAATTTTCATGTTTTTGGAAGCTCCGATATAGTCTGAATTTTCTTTGATGGATAGACTTTTTCAAGTACTCAATTTAAACGTATGTTGAGAATTCCCACTACACAGGCTGCTTTTGTAGAAGGAACACCAAACAGTTCGGTCATGCATGCTTAAAATTTCTTTTTTTTTTCTACACCTGATTGCTCGTATGATCATGAAACAACAATATCATCTTTGCTGATACAAGAAGTTTTATAGAATGTTTGTGTGGACGTCTTAGGAAAGATTATGCTAGACACGGCACCTTAGGAGACAGATCAGCAAACAACTAGATCAGGCATATTTGAAATATTTCTTAATCATTTTCCTGTGGATGGTGAAGAAGCTCGGACTAAAACATCAATTGATTGTGAGGAAAATCCTGTGTTCCAATTCATTGCAGTTTGTAAAGTAGATCGATGTAGTAAATCGGTATATTACTAGGGTAACTGTGTCTCATGGTACATTCTCATAGGCCAACATGCCACTGCTTGAATTTATGCAAAAAAGTTTTTACTTTGAAAGGTTCTTTTAGGTAAATCTTGAACCAGCCCCTCTGGGGGACAAAAGCGTTTTGCTCGAAATGTCTTTTTAATTGATCGGTAGGTGATTGCTGTAGGTGCACTGAAGCAATCTGGCCTACATCCTGAACATGTTCAGGAAGTTTTCTTTGGAAATGTGTTGAATGGAAATCTTGGACAAGCTCCTGCGAGACAGGCGGCCTTAGGAGCGGGAATACCAAATGCTGTTGTCTGCACCACCGTCAACAAAGTATGTGCCTCTGGAATGAAAGGTGCAGAATAGCATGAAGTTCTCTTGTAATAGCATTTCTACTGGCATCGGGTTTACGAGTCTCTGTTGATGATTTTTATTTTTATTACCAGTAACAGATAACTTATTCTCCCTTTTATGTTATTTTAGCAATCATGCTTGCTGCTCAAACCATTCAACTTGGATGCAATGACGTAGTCGTGGCTGGTGGCATGGAGAGCATGTCAAATGCACCATATTATCTTCTGAAGGCCAGGTATTTCTTATGCTTTATTCCTCAGAGATCAGAATTCTTTTCAATCTCTTACTAATCCCATACAGACATTTTCATATGTTTTCACATTTATTGATCTCAGTATTTAAACTCATAGGCAAGGATATCAGCAGAGAAATGGAGAAGTTATAGATGGTATGATGAAGGATGGGTTGTGGGATGTCTATAATGATTGCAGTATGGGTGTTTGTGCTGACATATGTGCTGAACAGTATGGTATCACCAGGGAGGATCAAGTTAAGTACTGTCTTGAAGCATTTTGCTCGTATTATGATCCTTGCTTCTTTTCCTCAATTATATTTCTAGCACTATGTTTGTTAAACCTTGTGAATACTAACAAATCAGTATTGCACAGTGCAACATAGTATACTTCCAATGTGATATAATCTCTCAGAGTCTATGGAAGAATTTTTTCTAAGGAAATAAGGTTTTCAAAACTTAAAACCAAATTATTATCCTATTTGGTTTCAGGACAACTTCTCTATCCAAAGTTATGTGCGGGCAATAAATGCTCAGAACAGTGGCGCATTCACACAGGAGATTGTGCCGGTATAAAAAGCACAGAAACTATTTTGCAGCAATCAGTTCGTTTCACAAAAGCTAAGCACCTCAGACTTCACTGTATCAGGTAGAAATTCCTGGAGCTTGGGGGAAACCTTCTGTATGGATCACTAAAGACGACGGTATTGACAAGGTAGTATTTTGCATACAAGCTGCTCATGTAGAGAGAGCCAATCTGATTACAGGTTGGATTTCGTAATTGTTCTTTTACCTCTATCTCAATGGAGAAAATTATTTTCTTAGGGAGTCAGTTTTGCTTGACAGTTTGTGTGGATTCTAAGAGAAATCAGGGTAAACTTATTCTTTCTCCAGCTTGGATGTCCTGAATTCTTGAACAAAGGCTTTCTTGAAAGAAGGTAGGACAGAAGACAGTACACTGTCTAAATACAAAGAGGTTTTGGACATGGCCTAAGATTATTAGCATTATAAATAAGAGCTAGTGTTTGATTCCCAATCCAGAACTGTCTTAAATGAGTCATGGCAGTTATCCCTTCTTTATTCAATGAATCCATTTTTGTATCCATGGGACTTATTCTATGCTCCTTTATTTCAAAATATGCTAAATACCTTCCCGTTTCTGGGGTTTAGGGTTGTGTGGTATGTGTTCTCTTCTGGTCATTTTCCCTGATCTTTCTGCCTGTCCTTTTTTTGGATCGCTATCAATCTGATAATCAAGCATATAAATGTCTATCTCCAGTGATTGAATCCCAATATTTTAGCATGCAAAGGTTTTTGTGCTAAGTAAATAATTAGGAGCTTGTATAGTTGTGTAAGTTTTGAAAGAAATGGGTCCTTTCACCCTACATTTTTTGTTGAGTTAGCCTCACATAATATAAAATTTGTAGCTGGATGAAGTAAAATTGAGGAAGCTGCAACCAGCCTTCAAGGAAGGGGGTTCGGTAACTGCTGGAAATTCCTCAAGCATAAGGTACATAGTCGTAATCACTGAATGTTTTGCATGTTCTAATCAAGTTTTGCATCCGATTCTTGTTTTTTATGGAAGATTATGCATGAGCTATATTCATTTCATGTATGATTATAACTTTTCTTGAACAACTACCTGGAACAGAATGTGGCACTTTGCATTGAATGTATAATTATAAAATAGGAAAGACCAAGATCAAATAAAATCTTCCAAGGTTTTATTTTTGACATATGCAAAGAGGAGGTTATCCCTCAATACTATATTTCTATTTATTGACAGTGATGGAGCAGCAGCGCTTGTCTTGATGAGTGGGAAAAAGGCTGTAGATTGGGGTCTTGACGTTTTTGCACGTTTGATTGGTTCTGCTGATGCTGCACAGGTCAAGATTGTATTAGCTTGCCTTCAGATGCTTTACAGGTCATTTAATTGATGCTTTTGATAATGCATTCTTGATTATCAGGATCCTGAAAATTTTACAACGACACCTGCTTTAGCTATCCCACAAGCAATATTCAGGGCAGGGATTGATTCGAATCATGTGGACTGTTATGAGATCAATGAAGCTTTTTCTGTAATTTCTATATTCTGCTCTCCTGATTTCTGTAATTGTGGTGAATCTATTGTGCAAATTAAGTACTGATGAAATCCCCTTCACCAGGTTGTAGCCCTGGCCAATCGAAAAATTCTGGATTTGAAACTGGTAAATGATGTTTGTTAGTATTGTACTCCTAAGAACATCTTAACTTATTTGATTGAAGTAAGCTTCTTTTGCTTTCCCAAAACAAATACTGGATTTCAATTTCAAATAGAAAGTATGTTACCAGGTGATGCATTATCATGTAATTTTCAGGATATTGTGAATTATCATGGAGGAGCTGTATCCTTAGGCCATCCTCTCGGTTGCAGTGGAGCTCGAATTGTCATTACATTGTTGGGGGTAGGTTTTGCTGAACATTGAAATGGATCATATATAAATGGTTGTGACCTCAAGGAAATGAATACCTTTATTCTTGTAGGTGTTAAGGAAACGGAAAGGAAGGTATGGAGTCGCTGGAATCTGCAATGGTGGTGGTGGTGCATCAGCTGTTGTACTTGAGCAAATTTATTGGCCATTATGCTCTCACCTTTGAAGATTGTCTCATGTGCAGGTCCTGCTTGGTTTCAAATTGGGTTAAAAGTGACATCACTTATGATTAAATCGTTGAATTACCAATGTAGGCATCAAAAGTTTTGTTCATGAGAAGTTGGAGGATACTTAAATACCAAAGGTTGAGTATCTGGTATATGTATGGATATCAATCAATTTGATTATCCTGTTTCCTGTTTTTACAGAATATCCATGGCAACAATGGAAAGATGCTGAAAACTAAATATGCTTTTTAGCTATCTTAGATTTATTTTCTATTCAAGCAGGACTATCCTTCTGGTGCAACTCACTGGTGTCAACTCTATGAATACTCGAAACAGAACAAAATTCGGAAAGAGACGGAAATACTGAGATATGTCAGTATACTATTGAGTAAACTAGGAGTTTGGTTATCTGCCTGTTCTTTTCGTACATCTGTGCTCTGCGTATATATCTATTTAGAATATCTCTGTTTATATTTGGAATGCAGGAACCTAAAAGTAGTGATGCAAGGGCATGTTCAATTGACCCCATGTAAGATTTATTTTTAAGAAATGACAAGTAAATGGAATCGGGTATTGTGTTGGGCGTTAAAGTTTGTGATCCAATTTGGGCCACCTTTTCTGAACAAGTTTGCAAGGCGAAGAGTTGTGGAAACCTAAGGTATCATGTGAAGGAGGTTTTTGTTGAATGTGGAACCATTTCTATGTTTGGCTTTTGTTTGGTTTGAGATAGATGTTTCTTTCTACATGAATGGTTCCACATGAATCCTTAGAAAGAAACTGAAAATCTAAAAAACTGAGATAGATGTTTGCTACTGCTGAACGAACAAGAGAGGTTTTGTGCAAGGAGTGTCTTGAGTGAATTGATGTGTTTGTGTTTAGTTTTCAGTATGTAGCCTTGAGCATTGTGCACGATGTTTCTGATTGAAGTTGAGGTATTCTAATGTGAGCTTTTGTTGTCGTAGTCTCATCTCGGAAGCATGGGTGTATACTTAATCTCTCTTGGAAATGCTTAATCATATGTCTGGCATAAAGCCAATGAAATGAATATTAATGTTCCTAGTGTATGCAATAGGTGTGGCATCCATTATTCATGATCCTGTTAGGTAGCATTGAACTAAGGTTTGGTGCAAGGGCATACAGCCTCACTTCTAATACTAGGGTTAGGTATTAAACTTGGGTTTAGGGCTTAGGGTTTAAAGGTCAAGCTTGCAGAGCGCGAGGCTCATGACATGGTGAAGTGGGAGTAGGAAGACATGATACAACTTACAAGAATCTAGAGTACCATGAGAATGATCTACTAGAGGATCTTGATTTGAAACAACTATGGGATGTGGGTGCTGGTGGGCCCTTTGAATGGTAGACCATGACCATCAAACATGTTGTGATCATGGAATTCCAATCTCTCTGCTTTGCTCTTGCTCTAATGTTTGGCCCCACCATTACGCTATCAATTCATTGTCACCCTAAACAAAGAGAGTAACAAAGATGCGTGTGTCAAGTTGTTTGCAGAAGATTCGCAAAGTAGGTGGAGTGTAGGTGAGAGCTACCTCCACATCATGGTGATTGATCTATCGATCTATAGTGGCCTCGAATCAGATTTTGTTGCGTCCGACAAAGAGTCGAGCTACATTGGCGCCTTCGAAGCGCTCCTTCGCTACCAACATGTATCGCAATGAAGCGGCGACGATCTATGCTAGCGCTTTGCCGCCTTGCCATGCGTGTTCGATTCGGTTCGATCCATCGAAGCATGCCTCGCTTCGAATTTGTTTCCGACGCAAACATCAAGCTGCACTGGCATTTCCGAAAGCTCTTTCGTTTGACAGCACCTGTCGCAATGAGCTGACTGACTGACTGCCTGACTGACATACATAAATGCCAGTTCTTGCGCAGTCTCTTTGCATGCGAGCTCACACACACGCGCACACACTTACACATACATTCACACACACATACATTCACAATGAATTGGATTACAGAGGTGCAGTCAACACAAGTTTACAAGCACAAAAGGCATGAACAAAGAATCAGTAATCCACATCTAAAAGTAGTTAACAAAAAGGCCCTGTTTCATCTATTAACTGCCAAGAAGTGGGGAAGTGTCTGCAAAGGAAGGAACAGGGGCAAAAAAACACAGAGCAAAAGCTCCACTCAATTTAGGATTTCTCTCTGTAACGGTCAAAAATCGAGATAATAAGTCTTCTTCTTCTGATTTCTTCTTCTGATTTCTTCTTCTTCTTCTTCTTCTTCTGCTGCTGCTGCATCGTCTTCGTCGTCGTCTTCCTGCCATGGCTTTCCTCTGCAGCTTTGGCCTCTGCACCTCGCTCTCCCCTTCTTCTCCTTCTTCTTACCATCGCCTCACCCCCGACGCCCCCCCCTCCCCCCCTCCTCCCTCCACCATCCCCGTCGTCTTGGCAGGATCCCAGCAGACCTACCTCGTTCACCCCAGCGTCCTCGACCATCGGATCTTCCGCGACCTCCTCCATTCCTGCCGGAATTTCCGCCATCTCCCGCCCAACCATCGCAAGTGCCGCCCTCGATTGCCCCGCCATGGCCGCGGCCCCCACGATCTGAAGCTGGATCAGCAGAAGGCCATCTTCCTCAACTGCGATGCCATCCTCTTTGAGTTCTTTGTGTGGCTTGTCGAGAACGACGACCCTTCCTTACCGGAGCTCGACCTTGAGGATCTCTTGGAATTCTATGGCGGATCGGATCAATCGTGAAACAGCGGGGGAAACAGAAGGAAATGGATAGACGACCCAATACGTTGCCCCCTCTGCTTCTTCCTTTCGACCGCACATCAAGCTCCCATTCCTATACGTTGTCTGGATCTCCCCGTTCCGTTCCATCTCATGAGCAGTTCTCCATTACATTCCATTCATATGCCTGGTTTTTATGTTTCATGGCATTGCAGGAGAAAGAGAAGCAGCCATGAATCCTCTACTGACCAGAAACCCTAATTGCTTACAGATTGAGAAGCGTTGGGGCCAAAAACCAAACAATAATCTATATATAAATTTTATCACCGTTGCCTAGATTGCTCAAAGTTTCGCTATATATATTTACTGAAATGCATCTAGTTTTCTTTGCAAGAGTATGAAAAATGATAATGCACCTCAGGGGAGCGCTATCAAATGGATCGAATCAGCAGGAACAATGCGTGTGTACATTGGATGGCTTCAGTGGTTTGATCTTGCGAATCGTTCCATCTCAGACAGAATCAATGATATGTAGAATCATTCATCCATCTTATTTTGTTTGTCATTGTGATTTATGCGTGGTTCAAATTGGATGTATGCAAAATCCCTAGTGCGATCAATAGTAAGATCAATCGTATGTAATCTGCTCGACTTGAATTGGATTGGGAGCTAGTAGTTGTTGATATGTTAACCCTTTCAGATGATGGGCGAGCGACCGACTCCAAATCTCTGGGCCAATCATATATAATAAGGTCTGTCACTGAGACCTTCCATCTGAATTCTATGTAATATGCTCGATTTGAAATGGGACCAGTTGTTGATAGCTTATCTATTCCCTCCAGATAATGGGCGAGCAACCGCACCAATATATGCACATTCATCATATATTTGCCGACAACATCATGGTTGGTATGAACTCCAGCAAGTTTTATAATTGAACTTTTGAATTCAACACCTCTGGAATCCAATTGATGCTGAACATCAATGAATAGCTTGAGTCTGATTCAAAACTAGGAATTTCTAACAAACCATGAGGATTGCATGTATACATCAGGTGTAGCAGTTTATTCAGCTCCCAAGGCTAGCAACAGTTCCTTTTTCCTGTAGCTTAAATTACCATGCAAAGTCAAGTGATCCAGAAAACATAGTTTGGAATTTGAAATGTCATGCTGAAATGCATAATTTGGATGTACATGTGTTAAAAGAGATATAATGGCATATCCATACATCTCCAACTTCTCAGCATCTGTTCTTGACAAAATGAAAAGAATCTGTAATTTATAGATGCATGTGCTGATAGCTGAGATGATAAACCCTAAGCTGGTCTCAAACCTAAACCGTCAGAAGCGTTGGTTACCTGAATCCCAGGACAGTTTTGTTATGTTGCACAGCAAGTCCATTCGAATTATCTGATTATATCGTATTGATATATACCTGTTATCTGTTTCCTTGCATGTTTCTGGTTTTCTGACAATGTGATTATTCTGAGACTGAAATCATTTGCTTATGTATCATGTTTCAGCCCTGTTTCTCTGACCATTTTCCCCTTGTTCTGTTCCCCTGAGCTCGATTTATTTTCATGATTTCTTGCTCTGTGAAGCTCTATTTCTGCAATGCTTGATCAGATTGCATGCAATTGACCTTCTTTGCAGCGTGATATGTGGAACCTCCCGAGCATCTGTTCAAACGTAATGCCTCGTGTGAAGTAAGTAATCTCTTGGAAACTTCCTTGACTTTGAATTCCCCTTCTGTTGAAAATGGCGGAGAATTACATAAAACAAGAGGG
Organism: Azolla pinnata; assembly: GCA_037176905.1. Classification (NCBI taxonomy): domain Eukaryota; kingdom Viridiplantae; phylum Streptophyta; class Polypodiopsida; order Salviniales; family Salviniaceae; genus Azolla; species Azolla pinnata. The sequence goes on along the minus strand of JBBBWG010030333.1, from coordinate 23,044 downwards.
GTATGGTGATTGATGACCAAGGTTTAGTTGGTCAGGGGTCTAGTAGTAGTGGATGAGACATGGTCGAGGTTTTTAAGGCTCAATCAGAGAATCAAGAGGCGCACAAAACATGATTCTTGCTTGCCCTAGCAATGTTTTTCAAACATGTCTCGAATCGAATCGAGAAAGATTCTAACTAAATTGGTTGTTATAGCCTACCAAGGTCCATGAATCGGGCATTTGAGGTCGAGATGATGTGTGGGTTGCAGCGGGTGGAGATCCAAATTCATCCTGAAACGGAACCTCGGGCGTGTACTCGAGGACCCGATATATTGCCTTGTACTGAGAGAGGCTTGCGTTCCCGTTGAATGAATGAATGAATGAATGTTGTGATTTCCACCATGAAAGATCATAGAGTAAAAGGCTAGCATCTTTGAAAAACCGCTACCGATTGCTCATCGGACTTTGTCGTGTTCTTTTAACGGCCAATTCTGCTACTGTGGCAACGCAAGAAGTCATATCCAACGCCCGGATGGAGCTCGCTCGAATCGAGCTCCACTTGGTCTGATGATGTATTATGCTACACACACACACGTATATATATATATAAATACATCTGTGGTCCGATGTCACGTCAGTTGCTTGTTGTTGGTGAATCCTCTTACTTTCATCAATGATCTTGTTTGTTGTCTGACAATAATAATCGGAGCTTTACAGTGCTTTTGATGCTGCGAGTCAGTCGGCTCTGGAAGATCGCGATCCCGTCAGAACAAGTGCTAGGCTTTTTTGGGAGCATCTATACCCTATAAACCCCTAAACGGATCTTTGGTGCCTGAGGCACATTCTTCTCGACCTCCTCCTCCTCATCATCATCAATGCGGCTTTTCCTGTTTTGTGCCATTGTTGCTCAATCTCTCTCTCAATATGCGACAAACGTCTGAGAAGCCTGAGAGAGAGAGAGAGATTTGACTGTGGTGGTGGGAAGGTATCATTGTCGAAGAAGCATCGCCTTCTTTCCTTCTTCTTCTTCTTCTTCTTCTTTTGTTGGTCAATATGTTCTCACCCTTATGTCGATTCGAAGCTGGGCATGCGAGTGTGTGTGTGTGCCCCATTGGACGTAGATCAGATCAATGTTCGCCTTGTTTGTTTGTTTGTTTGTTTGCTGGTTTTGTCGGTTTTCTGGCTTCGCTCCATCCCATCCAAATGAATGGATGGGGCACACGGTTCCAGGATGGCAAAAAAAGACACAAACAAAAGAAACAACAGAAGAAGCGCAAGGGCGAAAGGCTATCGATGAAATTTTGCTCTGGTAGTTATACACATTGGATGAGAGACTGTATTTGTAATCGTCATCGTACTCTCGTAAGTGAGTTGGATACACAAATATTATTGTACCCGCTGTGCGCCGTGGGTCATATTGGCCTAAGCGTCGTGGGTCTTTCTGTTTGCCTGTCTTGTCTTATCAGATGAAGCTTCTGATCGATCGGACATGGGAATGCTATCGATCGATCGATCTAGCTAGCTACCGGTACTGCTTTTGTCATCGGTTATCGGCAAGATGATTTGGGTTTTTACACGAGGGGAGGATTTTTGTTTTTCTTCTTCTTCTTCGATTTGTCCATCGAGTAGATCTTTCGGACCGGACATCTGGCGTCTCTCTGTGTGCGCCCGATTCGGCCTTCTGGCGACGAGAGGCTCGAGGCCACAAGTCGGCAAGTTACCGGGCCAACAAGCCTTTTCTCGGGGGCAGCATCCCGAAGCGTGCTTTGAATGATGATGATGGTGATGATGATGGTGATGATGGTGGTGGGCTTGAATTGAATGAAATCATCAACTTCTTTCGAGGCCAATCGGACGAGTCGAATGAGGGGTGGAGAAGGGAACAAGTCGGGCTAGTCGAGTTCATGATTGGAAGCAACAAACGGAATAGTTTGAAGAGGGCGAGATCGTCCACGAGATCTCTCGGGAATCTGGGTCCATGTTCTCGTTGATGTTGCGAGCATGGCCGCAACCGAGGAAGCGAGGCCTGTATGTATGTGTGTGTAATGCATGCATGTATTGGGAGTGGTCCCTTCCTCTGATGATGCTCCTCCTGAGGCAGACCGTGACCAATCATGGGACATGCAGATCTTTTGCTCAAGATCGATCGAACCCTCTGCGATCGAGAGCCCCAGGAATGGGGGGGGGGCTTGGGGAAAAAGGCAGAGGGTGAAAAAAAACAGGTGAATCTCGAATGATGAAGGTTCCTTTGCGGAGAGGAACAGGAGGAGTATTCCAGATAGCTCCTGATCAGAGCGACGGAGACAGAGACACTCACAGAGAGACACAGGAGGAGGAAATTCCGATTTGCTCTCTCGCGTCTCCAGCATCTGCTCTGATGCGGCCCCACGAGACAACAAAGAATACGTACGATTTTGCGCAAAATCTGTCTGTAATGGGGGCTTGGGGGGGACTCTCCGAATGATGAGAGAAAACGCGAGACAGAGACAGAGAAACAGAGATGCTCCGTCTCTCTTTGGGACGAGGGCTCGAGCTTATCCATTGATGCCCATCCCACTTCTCTCTCGCGACGCGGTGGGGACCAATGAGGTCATGAGTTCAAACCCTTATAACACACTGTGAAGCGAAGAATCGTTCCAATAGTTCCATATAAGTGTTGTCGTGAGATTCGAGCTCTTAGCCCAACTTACTGCTAGGGAAAGCTCGTTTACGGAAAATCAAGACAAGAGATTGGGAAGTAAGCACACACACACGGCGATTAGTCCGACTGACTGCTTGAGCCTCTCGGACGTTCCAAGAAAACTCGGAAGCGCGAGCCGTTTTCTGACGAGTTGAGATTTAAATGACTGGTTTAGGCCAAACTGAGTTAGGGCTTAAAAAGCTTGTTTATGTCGAATCGAACCTGGGTTAAGGCTTTAAACCGGTTTAGCCTGAAAAGCATTTTAATCGGCTTAACCGTTTTTAATGGCTCCACGCCAGCTAAACCAATCCCGAGCCAAACCGTAACCAGTTAACAAAATCTCAAATAAGCGTCAATTGAGCCTAGCAGCCAAGTTTCTAACCTTGGTTAAACTCGGTTAAACGGCTCAGTTTGGGTTCGAGCGGAGCAATCCCCATGTTAGAGTTTAGGGTTTAGGGTAGTTTGGGGTGGAGGTAGTTTAGGGTTACGATTCAGGGTGGTTTAGGGTATGGGCTGGGGTTCAGGGTCCCGGGTAGTTGAGGGTTAGGGTTTTGGGTAGTGTCAGGATTTGGAGTTTAAGGTTTAGGGTTCAGGACTTAGGGCAGTTTAAGTTTGGGGTTGTGGGTAAATTTAGGATTAGGGCGTAGGGGTAGTTTAGGGTTAGGGTTTTAAGATCCAAGGTTCTAGGGCTTACGGGTAGTTTAGGGTTAGGGCTTAGGGGTAGTTTAGGGTTAGGGTTAGGGTTAGAGTTAGGGCTTAGGGGTAGTTTAGGGTTAGGGTTTTGAGATCCAAGGTTCTGGGTTCGATGCCTGCCACTGCCAAAAACTGCCTTGTTTTTTTCTTCTTTACGAGCTTTGTTTTTTTTTTTGTTTTTTTTTTACTGGCCTTTGTTTTTTTGTGCTGTGTTTTTTTTTCTTCTTTCGAGCCTCACCATCGTCACCATCGTCACCACCGTCACCATCATCACCACAACCACCGTCAACATCATCACCATCATAATCATCATGCTCATCATCATCCCATCACCATCACCACCATCGGCATCATCGTCACCATCACCACCATCACCATCATCGGCACCATCGTCACCATCACCACCATCGTCACCATCACCACCATCACCATCATCGGCACCATCGTCACCATCACCACCATCGTCACCATCACCACCATCACCA
>JBBBWG010030333.1:3927-19107 GCA_037176905.1 Azolla pinnata | reverse complement strand
CGTCACCATCACCACCATCACCATCATCGGCACCATCGTCACCATCACCACCATCGTCACCATCACCACCATCACCACCATCACCACCATCGTCACCATCGTCACCATCGTCACCATCGTCATCATCGTCACCATCACCACAATCGCCACCATCATCACCACCACCCCCGTCATCATCATCACCATCATAACCATCATCATCATCATCACCATCATCGCCATCACCACCATCACCGTCATCATCATCACCACCACAATCACCATCATCACCGTCATCACCACCACCATCACCACCATCACCACCATCACCATCATCACCATCATCACCACCATCACCATCATCACCATCATCACTATCATCACCATCATCACCATCATCACCATCATCATCACTATCATCACCATCACCACCACCATCAGCAGCAACTGCAGAGCGATGGAAGCTTTCCATAGCTGCTTTCTCCATTCCTTCCTTATATACAGACAGACGAACGGACAGACGCATGGCGCCGCTGCATTAAGCTCTGAGGTGCGGCGCAGCGTCTCTGGTCTGTTTCTGTTCCTCAGGGCTCTGGCGAAAGCTCAGAAAGAAAAAAATGGGGCGCAGCGCCACAGGCGAAGGAGGAACGAAAGAAAGAGCTTCTTCCATAGCCATGTCTGTGTGCTCGACCTAGCCAGGTACAGAGAGAGGGAGAGAGAGAGAGAGAGAGAGAGAGAGAGAGAACGCCTACTTCGATCTATCTCTGTCAGAGATATATATATATAGAGAGAGAGAGAGAGAGAGCGGGAAGAATAGATATAGATATCGCCATCGCCATAGCTCAGCTCCATCTCCTTCTCCATCTCCATCTCCATCTCCATCTCTCTCTGTCTATAGATAGACAGACGCAGAGATCTATAAAATCTGTACCCTCTTCTGCTTCGGCTTTCATCAGGTTGCACTGCCGCCCCCCCGCCCCATCAATCCTCCAATCAAAGAAAGGAGGCAGAGAAAAGCGAAGGGGAGAGAGAGATTTTGGGGTTCTGGGTTTCCTTTCTTCTTCTGATGTTTTTTACCTCCATTGATTCTTGGAGTCGCGCAGTTTGGTGCAGAGACTGTGTGAGCGAGCTCTCTCTCTGGCAGCATCAGAAGAATGAAAGCAGGAGCTCTAATGGCGGAAACTGGCACAGAACAGACAGAGCTAGAGCTCCAGCTCCAGCTCGTGCTCGGGCTGAGGGCGGAAGGAACCGTCTGATTCAGTCTGTCGCGCTCTCTGCATTCGAACAATTAATTGCGGCTTTGTACTCGAGCTGCCATGGCTCTAATGATTCTGGTCAGCGATGGTGTCCTTGCTTCGCTGTGTGGGTTGTGGGGTTTTAGGGTTTCCAGCCCCTTCTGCTGCTTCTTCTTCTCTGATCCTGCTTCTCCCTAAACCCTACCTCTAAACCCTTCTTCTTCTTCTTCTTCTTCTTCTTCTTCTTCTTCTTCTTCTTCTCTCTGATTCTGCTTCTCTCTAAACCCTTAACCCCAACCAACTTCTTCTTCTTCTTCGTCTTCTTCTTCGTCTTCTTCGCCTTCTTCTTCGTCGTCGTCGTCTTCTTCTTCTTCTTCTTCTCTCTGATTCTGCTTCTCTCTGAACCCTAAACCCCAACCAACTTCTTCTTCTTCTTCTTCTTCTTCTTCTTCTTCTTCTTCTTCTTCTTCTTCTCTCTGATTCTGCCTTTCTCCAAACCCTAAACCCTAACCAACTTCTTCTTCTTCTTCTCTCTGATTCTGCCTTTCTCCAAACCCTAAACCCTAACCAACTTCTTCTTCTTCTTCTTCTTCTGCTTCTGCTTCCCCTTCTTCTTCTCTCTGATTCTGCTTCTCCCTAAACCCTAAACACTAAACCCTAAATTAACCTCATCATCATCATCATCTTCTTCTTCTTCTTCTTCTTCTTCATCTTCCTCTCTGATTCTGCTTCTCCCGAAGTCCCTTAACCCTAAACCCGTCTTCTTCCGCTTCGCTTCCTCGTTCTTCTTCGTCCGCCTCGTCCTCTGCCACTGAGTCGCTCCTGCTCCGCTTCCTTTCGCGCGTCTCTTCCCGTTTGGCTTGCCTTCCGCAACAGTGGTCGCCGCGGGCCACAAAGCAAACGATGGAGGACGGGCACAGCAGCTCCTCCGCGGCGCGGCAGGCGCCCACGCGAGACCTCATGTCGAGCTGCTGCAGCTACAGGGAGCAGCAGGAGCAGGAGCAGGAGCAGGAGGCGGAGTCGAGGCTGGTGGTGGGGATGAGCGGCGGCGGCGGCGGCAGCAGCACGGCGACCATGACGACCGCCACCGCCACCATCTCCACCACCGCGGCCTGTGATGGGATCCGGGAGCATCATCCTCAGCTCGCTGACGGCGACGGCGATGGCGATGTCGAGATCGATGGCGATGGCGGCGGCAATCGGGTAGCGGCGGCGGCGGCGGCGAAGGAAGAGGAGTGGCTGGACTTGAGGCTGGTGATGTCGGCGTCGTGCGGTTCAGATCACGGGGGGTATGGTGGAAGCTCGCCCAAATCCATGGCGGCGGTGAGAGGTGGGCAGTGTGCAGGCAGGGGCAGAGGAGAAGCTGCAGAAGAAGAAGATGAAGGAGAAGCCGCAGAAGAAGAAGCTGCAGAAGGAGGAGGAGGAGACGAAGAAGAAGAAGAAGAGGAAGAAGAGGAAGAGGAGGAGGAGAAGAGGAGGAGGAAGGCGTTGTTGGGCGGCGCCGCCGCCGCGGAGCCGCGCGTGTTCCCCTGCTACTTCTGCGACCGCAAGTTCTACAGCTCGCAGGCGCTGGGCGGGCATCAGAACGCCCACAAACGCGAGCGCTCCGCCGGCCGCTCCAAGCTCATCAACCCCGCTTCCTACAACCATCACCATCCTCATCCTCATCCTCAGCTTCAGCATCATCCTCAGCTTCAGCATCATCCGCAGCTTCAGCATCAGCATCATCCGCAGCTTCAGCATCAGCATCAGCATCAGCTTCAGCTTCAGCTTCAGCATCAGCACGGCATGGCTGCAGCCGCAGCCGCCGCAGCAGCTGCAGCAGCAGCTTCCTCCCCACCCCTATCCATGGCTTCTTCCTCGCCCAAGATGGGGCCATTCCACAGCAGCTTAGAGCCGCCGCCGCCGCCGCCGCCGTATTCAGGCTCGATCCGATCCCTGGGGATCAAAGCTCACTCGCTCATCCACAAGCCGCCCGGCGGCGGAAGCAGCAGCAGCAGCAGCAGCAGCAATGGCGGCGGCAATGCGAGCTGCTGGCCCAGGACAACGCCGATGATGATGATGATGATGATGAATGGGCCTGCAGCTGCAGCCGCCGCGCCGCCGCCGCCGCCGCCGCAGGCCATGGCGGCGGCTCTGCAAGCTCCGCCATTGCCGCCCCACAGCTACGGCCAGCAGCAGCCGAGCGGCTACTATGGCGGCGGTGATGCGATAAGCAGGCCATCATCGATGCTGATGCCGGCGGCATGTGCAAGGGCGCCACTCAGCCATGGAAGCGGAGGAGGAGGAGGAGGAGGAGGAGGAGGAGGAGGAGGAGCTCTGTTCATGGAGGGTGCAAATGCAACAAAGCTCACCCTGCCATATCCTTCCTCCTCCTACTCATCATCATCGCCGCCACCACCACCACCATCGCTGTCACCATCAGCTTCCATCGTGGGCATCAACATCAACAGCAACCCGGGAGGCTCAGCGCCGAGCTTCCATTATCAGGTAGCGAGCGAGGAGCAATATGGTGGGCGAGGGTTGCAGTGGGGCGATGGCCTGCACCATGGCCATGGCCGATCATCATCATCGGCTGCACCCATGCTCGAACCCTACAGCTCCAATGGCAGCAGCAGCAGCAATAGCAGCGTGGAGAACGGAGCTCCGCTGCCGCCGCCGCCGCCGCCGCCAGCCGCCGGCGGCGGAAGCTATCCCATGGCATTCCAAGACATGGAAGATCAGCAGCATCTCGCCATCGATCTCTCGCTTCGCTTATGATGATGATGAATGACGAACTGCGATGATGATGAATGACGAACTGCGATGATGATGAATGACAAACTGCGATGATGATGAATGACAAACGACAATGACGACGACGAAGCAGAATTGACGATGATGACAATGACGACTACGACGACGACAACGATGATGAAGTAGATTTGATGGGTGGATTCATGGATTCCATGGATGCACTTGCTAACCCTAATCCTTTAACCTTATATTATGTAGAGCTCTAATGGCGACTGGGGCATGTCTGTCTCGCTCTCTCTCTCTCTCTCTGGGCACACAGCCAGAGATAATATACATACATACGCATACAAAAATCAGCCACAGCAACAACGAATCTCGTTCTTTTTAATTATTATTAACTCATGAAATCGGATCGATTAAGTGCTTTGATAGGGGGCGAAAAGCCCTTCTTCCGAGTAGTCTGATGAAGCATTTCAGTTAAGTTGGTTAGGCAATTTGGCCCCCTCCCCCTTCCAAAACCATTCCTTCCTTCATCCCAAGCACAGTCTGATGAAGCGTTTCAGTTAAGTTAGTTAGGCAATCTGGTCCCCTCCCCCTTCCAAATTCATCCATTCATCCATCCATTCCTTCCTTCATCCTAAGCAAAGTCTGAGGAAGAGTTTCAGTTAAGTTAGTTAGGCAATTTGCCACCACCCCCCCCCCCTTCCATTGATCCATTCGTTCATTCATTCATTCGTTCATTCATTCATTCGTTCATTCATTCATGATGCATGCATGCTGCGCCTAAAGCCTTCAATCACATGCCATTCCACTCATGTGGGCTCTGTCTCTGTTCCTTGTATCATGCGGCTTTGTATGTGGACCACCCTCCCCCGTTGGTCGTTGATTAGATGCCCCCATCCCAAACACACATGCCTTGCTCTTCCCCTTTGATTCCCTAACACATCCATATCCCCCTTTGACCAATGCTTTAAAAGCCCATGATGCAGTGCATGTATGTCGCCTACCCAGTGTCTCATTGTCGCCTAGCCCACACACGCTTCGTTTTCTTTCCTTGATATAGATAGCTAGATAGAGAGAGAGAGAGAGAGAGAGAGAGAGATAGATAGATAGATAAACAGACAGATAGACAGACAGATGGGAGGATTGCGTGTGCAATTTGCACACACATGTTGCTAACTAGATAGATAGAGAGATCTCGACGACTGATACCGAACCCCGAGCGGCCAGATTTCGATCTCGATCGATCGATCGATCGCTCGACATGGGCAGCAATGCTGTCAAGCGCCAGCGTCGATCATCATAGCTCCCCCTCCCTGCGCCACCGCGATTCGACTCGACTCGATTCGACTCGATTCGATTCGATATCGTTTGGAAACTGATCTCCTGTGGCAAACCATCGACCCGACTCAGATGGTGCTACAAAACCTGTATGCAGCAATGGCGATGGGCCCAAGCTGTCTTGCACCCAACCGTTGTAATGTTGCCTGCTGGGCGAAAACCCATCCACCGGAACAACAACTCGATCGTACCGATGCGGTTGGTCAATGGACGCCGAAACGGCAACGATGGTTGATGCGAGACCGGCCACATGTTCAGTGCCAACAGAACAAATGCCATAATGGTAACAAGCCGAAAAGCGCTCTCGAGCTTGAGCGCTGATGCCAAACCCTAAAACCCTCTCTCGGAAGCTCTTGTAAGCCTGCTCCATGGCACTATCAGGTTCCATCAATCCTGTAAAAACATCGCATTATGTAGAAGATCCTTTGCCTTTCGACTCTCTACTTCTTCAGTCCAATTGTCGGTACTTCTTTCTTCAACAGCTCCAAAACCCTACACCCCATGGATCCACACCATGCTCTTGTATTACAATCGCCCTTGAATGCTGGAATAGCCGATTTGTGAAATCCTACTGTGCATACAAAGTTCACTGCCCACAAACTCATGACATGCACCACCTCTTCCACTCTTCAACCTCCTCATCTGATTCTCTTTTCTCGTGAGATCTTCATCAGATGATTCATTGAACATTTCTGAGCTCTTCCTCAGTAGCTTCTATTTTTTGCAGCATTACGATTGTAGGTTTTACCTTAGCAGATACGAGCTCCTCAATGTGATGAAAACCAAGCAGAATCCATGAGTCATACTTCCATTTGTTTTCATATATTCTTAAGTATCTCATGTTCATAATTCCTAGGTTCTCATTCTAGCTCAACTTACAAACAGAGATAACGCCACAAGGATAACATGCGCGTGATGTACACAGACAGACCGATGAAATAACGATATGATTGATTGATATCCACTATCTAATGTATTGCTATTTTGTTAAGGCCAGCACAATTTACCGAAATGTTAATTTAGGCCATATGGATAATATTGATCCATAGTTCCATTTTAGGAATCAAAAACCTTCAGTCATGTCATGCTAAGTAGCCGATTTAACCCATATCGAAAAACAAAAGTTCTTTCAACGAACAAAAATAACTTGACTCTAAGGAGACCTTTGGGAACAAAAGGGGAAACATAAAAAATCAGCCTCAACAAATTGAGAAGAATAACATCAAGGCTTCATTTCAACAAGAAGTTATTGCAAACTGAAGCTGAACTCTTGTTTTCCCTTTCTGGATTCAAATTCCCTAAGCTAAACCTCCTTAGGCACAAATTTACAAAAGTGTTAAGAATTCTTTGCATGCAAACTCTCTTGAACAACAGAACAAAATATGGCCTAAACTTAATCTACAACTTGTAATCTCGCAGCTGACTCACATTCACCTTTATAGACGGACCCATAGTTGAGCATACATAAGCAGTCTTCCAGTACACGCCCTTTGATCCAGTTGGCCTATTCGCATCTACAGAGTTCTGTTCACAACAAACCATTAAGGATCAAATACCGCATAATGAATGGAGCATTCACTGGAAGGCCGCTGTATAACATAATTCTTAAAGAGGGACCAAACATATCATGATATGAAAAGGGTAAAAAGGAAGGCCCGATATATGCTGAATGATGAATGCATAGAGAGAAGGAAACGGCACAAGGATGAACCAGCAACAGATGGGGCAGTTGAGATCAAACCTGCTATGGAGGATAGCAAAATAATCAACAAAGAATGCACCAATGAACAAAATGTCAAATTACAGAACAAATCATTCATCAATCAGACACTCAAAAGAACAAAATAGCACGGTGAATACAACACTTTGGCGCATCAAGTACTGCACACATGAAGTATGATAGACCATGCATGAATGTTGTGAAGAGAACCATCATTAAAATACAGAATATCAAAGTTTGAGAGGATTACTGCCACAGCAATGAGGTTTGTAAGCAGGTCCTCTTCGCTAAAATTTGTCTTGCCAAAGGGAATGTGCACAATCCCTGTCTTGTCAGTTCTGTATTCGACCTTCCCAGCTCTGAACTCAGTTATTGCCTGCACATTTCAGGGAAAACATGATCTGTTCATATTGCACTACTGAGACTGTTTACTCTGTTAGGGTTCGTACACACTTCTCATTTGATTTCAGACTAGTCATGCAAATAGCTGCAGTTACTTGATCAAAATTGAAAAAACTTCAAATTGGCAAAGCGGGTATCTACAGTGTTTGAGTTTTAACTTGACCATACTTGTGTGAGATCTGATGTCACAGTGCCTGCTTTTGGATTGGGCATGAGACCCCTTGGACCCAGCAATCTTCCTAACTTGGCGACCTGAGACGATGTAAAAACATATTCATTACAGCTTTATCAATAGAACAAAATGCCTAGGAACAGTACAGATTCGTTGATCTTGCTATAGTTGGGACAAAACCCACTGCATTTTCACTGTGAAACCTTCAACTTCATAGTGAAAATGCCCAGGACAGTACAGTAGGAACAAAACCTTGGGCATCATATCTGGAGTAGCAATCAACTTGTCGAACTCCAGAAAACCACCAGCAATCTGTTCAATCAAATCTTCACCGCCAACTACTTCTGCACCTGCATTCTTTGCTTCTATCTGCTTCTCTCCTAAAGTTACCCAGTGGCATACGTCAGTTGCATAGAATATTTAGAAGGGCGTGGCAATTACAATCAAACATTATCCATATTGCTGCTTTACTTTTTTCATAACCATTAAGTCATACTTACAGATGAAACATACCTTGAGTAAGGACAGCTATTCGTACAGTCTGACCAGTGCCTTTTGGAAGTGATACCTACCAACCAGACTCCTCACGTTATTTCCATTTTCTAGGACTTGAAACCTACGTTTTTGCTAACTGTTTATCTTGAGTACATATACGAGGAATAATAGGCATCACCCATGTGGAATCCCGTTTGCCACATGAACGACTACATGATTGCTTCAAACATAAGTATCTAAGTATCAAGTCACTCACTGTTGCTCTAAGCTGCTGATCCGAATACTTCGGGTCGAGATTGAGGCGAAAATGGGCTTCGGCTGTCTCAACAAATTTTGTATTGGCTGTTTGTTTCAACAATTGGATTGCAACATCTGGAGAATAGTCCTGCTTAACGACACGAATCTTCTGAATCTCCAAAAATCGCTTCGACCTAGTCTGAGTACATGCAACAAAGAAACCCTTGCATGAGTACCCCAAATAAACTAAAAGAAAAAAGTAAGAATCACGCTGAAACTTTACGGGAACATTCTAAATATAACAGAAGTAACACCCAGCACAAGATTGTCTTCTTTGCTGGACAATATGCTAGTAAGAATAAAACATACATATACAAGGGACAGAACATTACAATAAGGACAAAGAAAATGAGACATGTCCATATCAGAAAAACATAGAACTAGCAGAAGCACGTGTAACTCAACAAACTAAGCCTCTAGCACGGCATTCGTTCCCACGCAACACACACACACAGGAAGCAAGTATTTACGGCTTTACTGCTGCAAAAAAACCAAAAACCTAGTCCTCAATCCCTGAACAGCAAATTTTTACAACAAAAAACATTTTGGCATACATCAAAAACTACATAAAAAGAGCATCAAACAATAGGCGTATCATTGCAGAAAGTGGAAAATGTGACAAAATCAGAAATTGGCTTCTAACACAGAGAAGAATCAATAAATCGATTCAAGGCGAAGAAGTAATATAAATGCATTCGAAGACTATCTATATAATCAGCGAGAGAACATCAAATATGAGGAACAAGCAGAAATCATCGAACAACCTTCATTTGGAAGCAAAGTAACCAACCGACACAAACAACTAAACATGGCCAGGCAATACGAAGGCAATACGAAACGAGGGATAAAGCACGTAAAAAGAACGCCAGAAATCACCCGACACCAAATAAACAAACAAAGACACCGATGCAAAGCGCAAGGTACTTACCCGATCTCTTTTGAGAGGAAGCGCAGCTTTCCCTGTTTTAAGCTTGGACGGCTTCTTTGTTGCAATGGCAGCTTCCTCTTCGGCCGTTTCGGCTTCCACTTCATCCTCTACGGTGGGAAAGAGCTGGGGAACCGCATTGAGGCGGAGCGAGGTGCGGCTCTCGATCCAAGGGACCGGATTGGAATTCCCGCTGCAGTGGAGCAGAGGAGGCCGATAGGAGAAAGCCGGGGAGGAGAAGAGAGACGGAGACGGAGAGGAAGAAGACAGCGGCGACGGTGAAGGCAATAATACCGAGGAGGAGGAAGGTCCGGAGATGGAGAGAGCGGTGGAGAAGTCGAGAAGGCGGGTAGCTGTACAGGATGACATTGGCGATGGCGGAGGGAGAAGAGGAAGGATTCCTTCTCCCTGTCTCTGCGTCGGCGCTTCTTCCTTCTGATTCCTGCTTCCTGCGTCGTCTGCGTCGTCGTCTGCGGCTTCTTCTTCTTCTTCTTCTTCTTCTTCTTCTGTGGATAATGCGCCGCTTACCACATGTGTATGTATGCATGCATGCATGCATGCACACATACATACATACATGCATACATACATATATACATGCTTGCATACATACATGCATACATACATGCTTGCATGTATGCTTGCATGCATGTATGTGCACGTGTGGACATGGGTCAATTGTATGTGTGCATACACATGTCCACACGCATGTGTACGCATACACGGAGACATCGGTCATTCATTCGTAAATGTACTCTGTGGCGCATCTTACATGTATGATGGCGCGCATGCATGCATGGGTCCATCCATACATGCAGACCGAGAAGCCATGGATGGGGCCGATCCGAGATCACGTCGAGATGTCCGAGAGCTCTCTCGATGGGCCAATCTGAGATCAGGTCGAGATGCCCGAGAGCTCCTCGATGGGCCGATCTGAGATCATCAGGTTCGAGATTGTTTCGCTGCTTGCTCTGCTCGGTTTCGGTGCCGAAAAACGCTCCTCTAGCTCAAGCAATCGTTCCTCCTTCGGCTGCTACCCCGACACCAGCTTTATCTGCATCGATTCCGTCCAGATTCCGCACCCGATTCACCACCATTCCATTGCGATCATACAGTAAGTCGAAAGGGGAAGAGTCTGATCGGAGATAAGCTTCCAATGGTCACAATGCCAGCTGCAAAGGCAAGTCTTGGCACAAAGGTGATGAGCTCCAAGCAATTTCGGCAACGAGTTTACATCTCCCAGCTTTGATTATCACTGCTTTGCCATGGTTAAAAACCGTCTGATTGACTCAACCTCGATCTCTTTCGAGACTTCTGCATAGGGTAGGTCGATCATGTGGTCCAAAGTCTAATCGTCACACGAAGCTCGAGAGCAGCTTCGCATTGAGATGATGGGTTTCGATTCCAGGTATGAGAAGAACAAACCGAGCACAAAGTCAACAGCTAATTTATAAAATAAAGCCGTCAAAGTACGACATGGTTAACACTCGGGAGCACGATTATAGTGATACTAATTCTCATACATGGGCAATTTACTCATAATTTTCGCAACAATGAAGAGCCTAGCATTGACAAAGAACAATTAGAAGAACAGTTAAACGACAATGATTCTCATATATAGGCGCTTAATCATAATGCCAAAGCAATAAAAAGGTCCTAACATTGACATAGGACAACTAGAAATGTAATCAAGCAAAAATCATTCCCATATTAGGTGCTTGATCATTATTTCCATAGCAATAAAAAAATCTACAGCATTGACAAAGCCTACAGGCATAGATAGTTCTCCAAAACATGCATAGAAATTTCTACAATTGTAAAGTATTTTAATGCCAAAGATGCTCTGATGAACCGCTGAATTCCCATTACACAAGGAGGATTAAAATAAGCTGGAAACGGACATCTACCAAGTTCCTACAATCTACCTTCTATCATTGGATTCTTGAATCAGGCAACAGCTCCTCTGCTAATTTAGCTATTGGATTAGAATTTGGAGACCATAGACTGCATATATATCATATAATCACATCACCTTTTATCCACAAATCAGCTGAATTCTTCTTTTCCAAATATTTTCAGATATACATCACATTGCTGTCTTCGTTTCATTTCGAATTTTCCTCCAAGTGTGTCATTCAGCATGTCTTTATACATTATTGTCATGTTGGTGAATTTTCTCTTAATCTTCAGTTTTCCAGCCAATGATGGAAATGGTATCAAAATCCTACGAAGATCATATCATTTTCAAATAAGAATTATGGTTTGATGTGGCAAAACAATTTCAGTTGTACCTTAAATCACAGGCCAGCACTCTCTATTGATTGATCAATATTTAAGTCAATTTGTGTTGGCTTTATTTCAACCCTTTACTGTCATTAATATAGATTGTAAACGTGATTCAACAAATTTAATTGAATGCATCCATTGATCTTCGCGGGCTCCAATATCAGTACGCCTTCCCAATGAATTCCACATCAAATAGCAACACGGAATTGGGGGGGATGAGGCAAGAACCTGTCAATAACAGTGGATACTTTTAGAATGCTTCCCTTCCTCTCTAAATCACGTACATACATACAGAATACACAAAACATGCGCACAATTCTATGCGCCATTGTTGATGCTTTACAAAGAAATATATAAATCACAACAATTAGAAGGCAATGCATGATACAGTGCAGTTTGTGTGATATTTTCTCCCCGGTTTAAGAAATAATATAAGATATCCAATGGTGGGGCAGCATGTTATCTTTTAATATAGAAATGTATCAGAAATAGATGTTGTCTCTACATTCAAGGGAAACTTATTACTTTGCTTTGATCACAAGTAAAATATTTTTGAAATGACTTATTACTTATATTTACTTACATCAATAAAGAAGTCGTCTCAAGGACATTTTGTAACAAGGTTCAAAAGGTTCTACATTTGCACAACTTATTACTTCAAATTTGTATGCATGTGCCATTGCATCCTAAGAGACTTTATCACTACGAAAGACCTCTCAATGTCAGATATTCATGCATTTAGATGATCTCCATGTTTTATCGAGAAAAAAAACTCCACCAAAAATAAAAATGTATCCATGCACCTATCCAAGGTTTCAAGGTTTGTCACGTTAAATATTTTCCTCTACAAAACTCCTTATGAAGGCCAAAATAATGGTTCCTAATATACACCTCACTGGTACAACTGATTTGAATTGAATTACAATACCAGAAAGCGGTGGAGTTTGTGGATAGCATCGAAACATTTTAAACTTGGACATGTAATGAACGCTTTTCCTGTTTTTGTGCATTGATTACTACGATGATCAAAGCATATGGAAGCTGGATTTCATGTTAAATAGGTAACAAAAATGTCATGGCGATACAGAAGGATTAGATATGACTTAAAAGGTGTTCAACCCGCCAAACAATGAATGTGCATGTTGTCAAGGTAGTGAAGTAAACAGATATTTTCCTTGGTTCAGGCTTCAACTATTCAGTACATACCTCCCCGGCATCCTGCTCCACGCTCACCATATCCTAAAGACGATGGAATTCTCAGTGTACGCTTCCCACCTATTCAAACCAGGCATAATTTTTATCGACTCACATCATAAATGAAGATTCTAGTATGATATTAAGATTATGTTCTGATCAATTTTCCCCTGTTGACTGTGAACAGGCATCCAATTCTTTCACCGATTTTTTGCATTTTGAGACTTTTGGGTGCAAAAAGATATCTAGCTCTTTCACATTGACTTCAACTTTCCAGCCTGGAGACTTTGAGGTCCCGTTCTCCGCATGACATGTGTGATCCTTTGTGGGATAATCTGAGAATGGTTTTCTGCCAGCAGATCTAAATCTCATAAGCAAGCATGGCCATTTTCAGATATTACTGCTATGACTAGATCTTTCTTTCTTCTGACGAAGAAAGCCCATTTGACACTTGCATTGCCACCCAGCTTCTATGTCAAACTTGATTAGATAAACAAAGTCAAATCACAATCCCAAACTAGATATGATGTAATATGCTGAGCATCGTATGTGAATATAAAATATAGCTACTAACCTGCCAACATTGGTGGAATACCTTCACCGCCTAATATTCCTTCATCCCAGCCTTTGATAACCTACAAGGTCTGTCCTTAGAAATGTTTGCGAAAAGAATTTGCTCATTTAATGTTGAAGAGCTCTATGCACCTACGCACCTGTCCAACACCCACTATGAAGGTAAAGGGTTTGCCTCGATCATAACTGCTATCGAACACTTTTCCATCCTCAAGCTTGCCGACATAATTTGCCTGTACGAATATCAAACATACCCTGAAATGAGACTAAACAAACAATTATTGTGCATAGAAGTTGCCAAAAGCTGATGGCTCGATGATAAACCCAAAACCCAAAAGCATGCTTTAATGTTAATTACAATCTACTAAAACCTCAAGACGCATTTTCCAGAGCAATTTCAACAGCACAGATTATCATTTAAGCCAAAAGCTCATTTTTTATTCCAATGAATTGGATTTCCTTCTTTAAATGTAAATGGACATAATTGACCAGTACAAAAGCCATATATTAGACGAAATGACAGTTCTTAAAAAAATAACTGGATCAACAGAGAAACCAAACTCAACATTTGCTTTTGCTACTAGTAAAAATGGACTGAAACTTCCAGATTCGTCACCCTGTGCAGCTCAAAGCCAAATGTCATCAAACGCTAAGAGCTCAAAATTTTTATTCCATAAGAATGAGATTCACACTGCATGTGCAAATGGACATCTATACTGTATAGATTGTGGAAAATTTAGTCTCTTTGCATAGTGTGCAACCTCTTTTGGATTTCTAACAGATGGCCTACTATTGCCAAAGGATGAGAGATGCATTCCAACCATTAACACCCACCATGGATTGTCAACCAAATATATATACGTATGTGAGAAATAAAAGTAAACAAACAACACATCAATGGGATATATGCTGCTTGTGATAGTATAATGAGCCATTCCTTTGAAAAAACCCATTTCTTAACACTCTAGCGAGCAAAAGTGTGTGCCCCCATAACAACCTGCTGGGAAGACATGTTAATTGATGTTGGTGAGGTGTTCTCCCTGGTATGTACGCACTCTAATACCCCCCACCGTATGTCTTGTAGATACAGACGTATATTCCATTCGACTTATGCATTTGAGATCTCTAACACTAATTGAGAGTCAATGGATAGTGTAGTAGTCCGCACCCTCCACGACCAAGTTTTGCAGATACAATAGCTCGTTGAGATATATCACAAATACAGAAAATCGTGGTCATCGGGAGAAACATGTACATACCTTAATAGCCATGCCTTTGGAAGCAGATAAGCCGGTGCCAACTGACGTATCACAGAAGGCAAGTCCAGAAGGAGCGATGGTGAAGTCACATGACGGTGCGGTCGAAGCTTCCGCGGACGACGAGTCATGGAATAAGGCTCCCAGGGACAACGAACCGATTAAGCCCAAGACGCCACGGCGGGATGGGTGGCTTGCAGGGCCTGCCGTGTGCGGTGCATCTAGTTCTTGTTGCAGTGGTAGCTGCCGTTGTTCCGCTTGCTGGGTTGCGATTCTACAAGAACCAGGAGTTTTCAGTTGTGATCTGGGTTTGACGAGGGTGCGCTTCTGCTTCTGCTGTTGCTGCTGCGTTGCAGTGGTGCAGGGAGCTGCAGGCTTCTGCTGCGGTCTGGGTTTTCCTAGGGTTTCCTTCCCGATGGAGGCGACAGCAGGCAGGGTGGAAGCAAACCCTAAGCTGCTGCACATTTCCATGGCTACAAGATGATTCCTTTCTGTTGATAACTGATAAGCGAGCTCGGAAAGCCTGCTGTGATAACTTGATAAGCGAGCTCCGAAACCCTAAATTCCTT
>JBBBWG010030322.1:0-30911 GCA_037176905.1 Azolla pinnata | reverse complement strand
TGTATGTATGTATGTATGTATGTATGTATGTATGTATGTATGTATGCACCTGCTCTGCGAATATCTGTCCATTAATATCGAGAAGATCAGCACGTTCCATTCCTGGACCTCGGGGCTTTGCACCAATCAAAAGAGCCCAGTCCGCATCACGAAACACTTCATAAGGGTCTGTGCCGAGATTCACCTCTCTCAACAAGGGATATAATGAATCCTCTAGCTCCATTGCGACGCCTACAATACATGGATACTCAATGAGATTCTCAAACTAGAACAGATTGCATTTAATCGACGTACATACCCACAGCATTCATGAGGCAGTACATAATATAGGGTTCAGATAAGAAGCTAGACATTCTGCTAGTAGTTTGCTCATGGAAAAATAAATTATCCATGCGTAAATCGGCATATTTTCTGTATTCCTTTTTATTGATTTGGGAGAGCTTCAAAACTTTAGCTTATTAGCACATCAGAATTTTGACGAGATAGATCAAATGATTTTTAAATGTACACAGGTAGGCCACCTTCTAAAGCCTCCCGTGACCTATCAGATCCCAGAAGACTGAGTGCAATTGGTTGATCTGGCCCAAACACCTCGCCTGAAGCTATCTGTAAAAAAGAAGAACGGTGGAAGCTTTAAAAAACCGGTGGTAATCCTTGCCATAATGGTGATTGCATCAACTCTTATCCAAGAAAATATAGCTATGAATATAAAACCTTGGGCAGATCCGTAACTAAAAATTTTACTGCTGTAAACAGAAACCGGTGTACCTTGAATAGTAAATGATTCGAGATGGTTCCAGCAGCCCCAGAGACAGCTATCCTCAAGAGCTTCTTCCATGATTTCGGTTTTTCATCCTTAAATCATAAAAGAAGGCGTCCAGAACTTCTCAATGCATATGTATTTGTGCAAATTATATCTAGCAGTCATGATAGTGAAATTTGTGGTTTAGCATTTAGCGTTTGGGCGTAAGGTTTAGGGATAAGGTTTTAAGGTTTAGGATTAAGGGTTTTGGGTTTAGCATAGATTTCAGTTGGGTCATGAAATACACCCTTTCAACCACCTTTTCAAGTACCTCTTTCAGATCATAGGTGACACAGAAGACACCATAGCACTCCACCCGGTTGCCATCCGGACTGACTGTGACTGATTTGAGCTCATTCGCTTGGCTGCATTTAGCAAACATTAGAAAGAATCGCTTTCTATATATATATCCATCGAGCACCCTATTCTCTTGCAAAATAACATCTGAAATGCCATTGATATCCACAAAGCTATGGATAGCATAGAACTAGACAGGATCTATACGCCTTCCCTTAGAACCAAGAGCTTTTAAATGCAACTCACTAACAAGAAACAAGCTGGACATTATAAAAAAAACAGGTATAGTTTTAATGCGATGAAGATTGATTGGTTTATGAGGAGCTCAATGTCTTGCATTCTTACATGATCTAGGTATGTATTTCATTAGCTACTTCAATAGTTGTAGCCAATAAGTATATTCCCAAATTTATATGCAGACAAGCTTATCTTATGATTAACATATCTAGAGATTCTAGCAGGATTTGAATTAATCAAATCAGGATATTATGGTGTAACTAACATAGTCTTTTTGAAGATAGTTAGCAACCTTCTGGATAAACTAACAGTGTATCCATTCTCACGTTTTTACCCTCAGATTCACATGTTAAAATATCTAGAGATTTTACATTTTTACTTAGCTAATAGTTTGTCTTAAAACTTATCAAAGTTAAATCAATGGAGTAAATTACACAGCTGTTCCGAAGCTAATTAGCAATGTCCAGGATAAGCTATCGCATTCCTGATCTCATGCTTTCACCTCCATTCCTATGTGCACACACACGAATATTTGGTTTCACAGATCTAGCAGCGCTTACAAGTGTGACCCAGATATTTACACTTGTTGAAATGCTTTGTGATCATGCTACTCCATATACACATAATGAACGAGTTAGTTTATACGGTTGAGAGCCCTAAACTCCGTATACCTTGTTTCAGCTACGGAGCAAAATACTTGACGTGATTTTGCGATGGAGAAAACTTGTATGGAAGCTGAATTCAAAGATGAGCTGAGAACTAGCTGTTGGCCTTTGCGCCCAAAGAAAGCGGTCTTCAACTTCGCCGGTCGATCTGGCTTCCCTGATTTGGCATTCGCAACTGAAGAACCTCCATGGAAACTAGATGATATAGTCATAGATAAAGCAGCCATATTATCAGCCATCGATTTCGATCTTGATGAAGATCTTTCACCCTATATCTGCATCATCACGATAAGAAATCCTACATCTATTAGAAAGTATCTATGTTACGGAAAAGTAACTCTGACAGATCTCCTGAAGCAAAAACTATGTCATCAACCACCCAAAAGAGCAATTAAAATAGTTAAGTCATCAGTCAAAGGAGACAATTCAAGCAATTTCATGGATAATCCATCCCCTTTTTTACTTGATAAAATGAGGTTGATTTGCATGATTCGACAATGGTGGGCTTAGCCTCTTCATCCCTGTTTCTGGGGAGTTGACCAAGATCTGAATTTTAGAGAATATGATGTGCGATACATAGCCACATACATAGGCACACACAGACATCCACATCCAAATGCACATACACATACACATACACATACACATATGCAGATACACATATGCAGATACATATATCCACGTACACATACACATACATATGCACAAAGAACATAGGCCTACCTGCATACAAATACACGTACAACCTATGTGTGTGAGTATGCCTTACATGAGGAAAGATCTGAATGAAATGAGTGCACCAGATCTAGAAGAGGAACTCCATAACAAAAAAAAAAACCCCAAAAAAGGTTAGAAAGTCTAGCAGTGTTTCCTCCCCGCGCATTGTTTTTGCATCCACTCGCAGCTACAGTGGTCATAGAGTAGCCCATCACAGAGAGAGAGAAGGAAAGAGAGATTAGAGGGTTCCAGGAAGAGGACTTACCTTTGAAGTAGAAAGAAAGAAAGGAAGATGGACTGAGGATGTGTGCTCCGAGGAGTCGCAAGAACTAGATCCGAATGCGCGTCTGCAGAAATACGTGCAAATATATATACATTTAGATTCAGCTGAGGCCTGGATGATGTGGGCGATTGGGGGTCCCCTCGGCCCTTTTCTTCTCTTTCCTTTTTTCTCCTTTTTTTTTACTCTGTGGTGGCGATGGTAGGGCAACAGCGAATCTTTTTCCTGTTACTGTTGAGGAAGAAGTAGCTGCTGCTGCTGCTGCTGCTGCTGCTGCTACTGCTGCTGCTGATGCTGATGGAGAAGACCAGCAGCTCTCGCCATGACTCTGTTTTCTTCCCTTTCTCCTTTGTGGCCTCAAATTCACCTTATCCATTTGGAAGAAGAAGAAGAAAGAAGAAGAAGAAGAAGAAGAAGCACACACTGTCTTTTTTTTTGTTTTGTTTTTTTTTTGTTCACACTAGTGAGAGGCTCCAGATTCCAGTTTTTGACCCCCATGAGGAGAAGTGCTCTCAGAAAGCAAGAAGAATGAGCTCAAGCATCAGCATTAGCACACCTTCTGCTTCTGGGATGAAAAATAACTGTGCGAGTCTAGGGGAAGAATCGCAGAATCGTTTGGAGCCCCATTGTTTTATATGGGCATATATATAGCCTCAGGAGTTACAGATTTCAGAGGGGGATCTCTCAATGGTTTTAATAAGGGCAGGGATAAGTCGGGGGAAAAAACTGGTTTATCCTAGGACTGGGGACAAGCCCAAATTATTGGCCATTTGGATGGGTGTGACCAAATCTGGCAACCTTGAAAAGTTGGACTAGTTGCCTCCTCTCCTTGCGGCATCCTGAGATCTTGTGAAGACTCTCTTGGTGAGGCTAGGCTTCTCTGTTGGCTGATCATCATACATGTCAGAACCTGTGAGGTATGATCCGAGGTGATTTCTGGCGATGCGAGACACGACATATATACTGTTTCTAGGAATCGTCATCTTCAGTCCCTTCGATTAGGGGTGGGTTGGTGTGGTTAATCACCCTTTTTAATCCATTCTCTTCTCTCTAATATTGCTTATCATTAGTAGATCTGCCATACCCATTGCAACACAAGCTCCCCGCCCTCGTGCACAAGAACAGATCGTGCGCATGGGGTCTTGGGGTCAGGGCACCAAATCCACATTAATTGCACGATCCAATAATGGGGCGGCTTTAGGGTCCCCTGGAGACAGTAGTAGCTACTTTGTCCCCATATCTAGAGCTTGTGATGAGGCTTGCGACCGACCATTAGCCCCACAATCCCTTTTCTCTGACCAAAACAATTCATTCATTCATTCATTCATTCTTTCCTCTCGGCGAATCTTGTGATGCTCGTTTACTTTGCGTATCGTGTTGGATCGGAGACCCGACAATTTCTTGACTTTTTTTGTCCCCCTGCCTTTCTTCTTTGCCCCTTGTTCTTATCGCAATCGTGCTGGTGGCCAGCTCGGATTCGAACCTCCGTCGGAAAAAGCCAAAGCCCGAATCGATTCCTTGACGTTTGAAACTGCAATAGACTAGGGGGGAAGCCCCCATCAGTTATAATGAGCAGTGATCCAGTGGACTATGAGTGCGTCCTTGATATGCAGGGCTCTCTTACAATTGTACTTGATTTTCAGGTAACATTTAAGATACTAAATGTTATTCAATTACTTTACTTTTTAATTAAGACATAGTTTAATCAAACTTATTTTTACTTTGGCTTAATATGGCAGGGGGTCCTTCTTAAGTAATTAAGCCATTACATTAATGCATAAAAGTAACTATTCCCTTACGATTATCATCACGTTTACTAATAGTAATTATGTGATATTTTAAACTATCTTTTTTTTCCATGTCAATTCAAGATTGATGGTTTCTTATGTTCTTGTAATCATGTAGAGCTATTAAAGTTGGTTGATTTCATGCATGATTTTATCTTTAGTTTTGTTCTCTTCTTGCCGTAACCAAAACTATATCAGGTTGAAGTTTTATGAGATGAGCATTTGTAACTCTTATTCCTACAATGGACAAAGACAAAAGAGTACATGAAGCTGAGATAGAGACACAAGAGTAGACAGAGTTACGCTAGAGCTACGCCAGAGCTAAAGAGCTACGCCAGAGCAGAGGAGATAACTAGGAAGAAGATAGAAGAAGCTGACTATTGATTCCGTAACTGGTGTTGTTCGCCTTGATTGGGATTAACGTGAACCCATGTATTTATACAATACCCAGACTGATATAGACCACAAGAGGCCCTTGCATGCAGGACATATATGCATGTAGAGGCTTCTAGAAAGTTCCAAAACTTTCTGGAACATTAGAAAACAATACTACATAGGTACATGGTGATATTAATATTATGACACTGTGTTTGATTAATCGGCTACAACAATCGGTATTTCAAAAAGGGTGTGGGTTCGAAGTCTGTTTATATGACATTTCCTCCCTACAATGCATCTCAAAGGAAAATGCAATAAATTTTTCACGACAAGCACTCGATTATATTGGATGAGCATTATTTGATCTAAGGACTTGGAGAGTTTTAAATTAGAGGCAAACAATGAATTTGTGAGGACCGCTCGAATTTGAGCGTCAGGGAATTGGTTGGATCACCGGTCAAAAATCCGAGCAACATTTTGCGATTGACGATTCCGGGCAGGGTAAGAATTTGTTTCAAATAGTCGAAAGGGATCCGATCGAGAATCACAATGGGATATGAATGGGCGACGGTTGTGCGATGGCGGCAGATTGATGCCACTGGTGGTGGAGGAGGATGATGTGCATTGGGCAGCGAAGGTGGAGATAGCCGTGAGCAAAGAGGAGGAGGGGTTTGAGCTTCCATGGAACTTGTTAGAGATGGAGTCGGTGGCGAAGAGGGAGAAGACCTTGAATCTGTATTCTCCACCCATGACAAGCATTGGTACACCGACCTTGATGGGGTTCTGGAAGCTTGGGCGATAGGTCTGGCCAAGGACGCCGTTCACATCGGCGGACAATCCGCAGAAATAGTCGAACTGGCTATTAAGGTGGGCGAAGCTGTCGTTGGACGACAGCTCGTAGTGGTGTTGCTGGTCCTCCTCCTTGGAAATGGGGACAACCTCTACAGTGATTCCCATCAGGCCCCTGTTGATTATCACCTGTTAGTATTTGATCGATCGATAGTTTTCTGTTCTTAAAATAATCTTAAAAGAGAATACATAATATTACATGTTCTTTGACGTAACATATAGCCTGATAAGGTTTTTGTTCTTACAAGGATATCTTAAAAGAAAATGCGCAATATTATATGTTCTTCGATATAACATGTAGCCTGAGGGGAAAATTTGGAAACTTAATACCATGTTAGATATTCTTTTCTTTGAAATATTCATTTTTTGTTCTTGTAAATAATATTAAAAGAGAATGTGCAATATTACCCGCACTTCAATATAAGACATGATATTTTTTTAGAAATGTTCATTTTTTATTCTTTAAATGGATTTTAAAAGATAATGTGTAATATTACTTTTTTGTTAATATAAGATCTAATCTAAAGGTATTTTTCGAAACTTAAAATCATGTTTTTAAAAGTATTTGTTTTTTTTCTTAAAATGAATCTTACAAGAGAATGTACAATATTACCTATAATTTAATATAATACAATACTAGAGCATTTCTCGTACGTAATCGTGTTAGTAA
Source organism: Azolla pinnata (assembly GCA_037176905.1). Taxonomy (NCBI): domain Eukaryota; kingdom Viridiplantae; phylum Streptophyta; class Polypodiopsida; order Salviniales; family Salviniaceae; genus Azolla; species Azolla pinnata. The sequence continues at coordinate 24,229 of JBBBWG010030322.1, read as the reverse complement.
ACTATCAAACAAATGATGAGAACGACGGATTATCGATCTTGTTTGCATGAAAATGCCAAATCAAATCCTACACGGTGTTGTAGTCGGACGTCCTCAGCAGCTCGACCTCGCGCATCTCAGAGGTCTAGCTGCGATCAAAGCCAAGGGCGAGATCAATCTTGAAGCCATCAAAGGAGAACGAGAGGTGGTCGAAGCCAAACCACAAGGGCACGCGTCTGGTGCCGATGCCGAACGTGTGGTTGTCGACCAAGATGTTGAGGGACTGAACCCTACGGGTGCAGGCCGATGAAGTGGGCGTTCACATGCACACCTGCATCTGACACGAATCTGCTGATAAGCCCAATTCTTTGGGGAGATCCAGAATATTTAAGGGATCTTTTGTTGCTAAAGAAATCCATATTCTTCAACGGAAGTGCAGTTCAGAGATACCAGCTCCCTTGCTTTTTGTTTCCACCTCTGATTACATATTTGAATGATAGATGGATTATTATATATTGCTTGAGTTGATATGAAAAGTCATTTGTAACCAAGTTTTAACTCATGCAATGAGTTTTTACTTTGGAAAAAAAACTGACCTATTTTATAGGTGAAACACGCTTTAGATTACTCAGACATATTCTACACGTATTTAATGTTTTGGACCTGTCGTTTTATTAAGCCAATTTTATAAATATCAAAAAGTGTTTTTACTGCAACAATGAAGCCCAAACCCTAAACCCTAGACCGATAACCGATTCAAAAATCCGAAATCGAGCGATATAGAGCCCAAATGATGAGCTAGAAAAATGATCAAAAAACCCATCTGCATGCAAGTATGGGTTCAATTCAATGAGGCTTGCAGTGGTGATCGTGCCAAAATAAGATCAAGTCGGAAGTCTAATTTCTCAGTCATCGATCGAAATTTAGCTTGTAAGTTAGAGCAAGGTAGCCAATGATGCAGTTAGATAGGCGGATACAAATTGTTGGTATGACCAGTCGGATTCGATTGTAACTTTTGCTACTAATTACAGTTAAATTAAGTATGGTTCCAGGCACCATATCACCTAGTTAGACACCTAGATTACATATAAATATCAGTCCATGCATACATACATATAAGGGTTGATATGTTTACATACATTTACATATACAGATGAATATGCATGCATACATATATATAGATACAAATACAAATACAAATGAATATATATAGATGCAAATACGGATACAAATGAATGTATTGATCGAAATCGAGCTTATAAGTTAGAGCAAACTAGCCAATGATGCAGTCGATCGGCAAATGTAATTTGTTTGTACAATCAGTTGGGTTCAATCGAATATTTTGCAACTAATTATAGAAAAGCATTTAATTATGTCTGGTCGCACGCACCATATCACCTAGTTAGACATCTAGGATATATATATACAAAATGCACTTATATATCAATCCACGCATATATTATATTACATTACATTACATTACAGAATATGCATGCACTTAAGTATATATCATGTTCTAAAGGGTTTAAGATTGAATAGAATGTCGTTTAAATAATTCCAATAATTCAACATCAACAATTTTACCAATGTATTTTTTGAATTACATGATGTTTTAAATTATAACACATGCTCTAGACTAAGTTCAAATTGTCAAGCTAAAACTGAAGCAAACCAAATTGAAAACCACCCAAACCAAACCGAATTGATTGAACCACCTGAACCTCACCGATTGAACTAAACCGAATTAAACTACCAACCTCCCAAACCAACTAAAATGAAACTGAACCGAGCACGATTTCCTTAAACAAAGTTATCTTGTGGAGTTCCCATGCAACAATTCTTATAAGATATTCTCTGTCCTTGACAAAGATAAGGTGTCATCCTCAACCTTGGGCAATAACAAATTGCCTAAAAAATCTCATAAATCTGTTGCATAAATTAAACCATCTACATCAGCTTTGAGGCATTTATTGTAAGTTATTCCTCCGTTTACACTCTCGTCAACTTGCATACAAGAAGGTTGTGAATAAACATTGTCTTAACACCTCAATAGTAAAACTAAAGTTTAGCACCATGTGTAACTAGTTCTAATCCAAAGAGAGTAGTTCTATAGACACAACCACCATTAAACCTATCTCTTGATAAACCAAAATATGAAATTAATAGTATCTTGTACTCCAGGGTTATGATATATTATCTCGTGGATTGGTCATGTTGTTCTTCTAACATTGTGCGAACTAATAGAAAATGTAAAAAATATCCTAGAAATCATTATTTGATTGTGAGCTAGTAGAGGCATGTGAAAATGAAAATTTAGTTGTGTTCAATAAATTTTTGTTATGCTAGCTTATATATTTTATGGTGTAGCCCCTTAGCTAACCTTTGTTAAAAATGCAAATGGGTAAGAGAAAATTTTATGTTTATTAAATGTTTTGTCAATTTCAACAAAGTTATATTAGTGTGCACATTCCCATGCTTTTACCCCACCAATATTCGGACAAACTAAACCATAGCTTTAACCTTATAACTTGTCAAACTTGTTAAAGAAGGAGAGTGTCACAAATTCCAAGAAAAGCTGTGAAATGTCATTCCAAGGTTCTAACCTATTACCCTTATCATTAATTATTATGTTGTTTGGGTATTGTCAAAGTATACATTTAGTAAAGTAAGTAAACTCCATGCAATCATGTTGCTTTAGATTTCTTGAGTTTGTAGCTTCATCATTTTTAGATCTACAATTAATAGTCTCATTACTTATAGTCTTGTCATTTGTGTTTCGTCATAGTTAATGGTTAGTGTCCTATTAAAGTATTAGATTGGACTTGAACATTTATAATATCCAAGAAAGTTGTGTATGCTCAACATCATAGCAGTAGAATCCCGTAAATGAGAGTCCCATAGATCTAAACACATCTTCCAACAGGACCTGCTTGTGGTAAACTCGTCTATCAATGGCTATAAGTATATGTCTGTTTTAAAGGTCATATTCTTGTGGAATAAGTAAGAAAAGTATAATATGATCCGGTTTAATGGTATATTACAATTAACTAGGATAACAAGCGAAACACAATACGAATTCTTATGCACACCAAAGTATTAACATACATGGAAACACATGCCTACAATAATATGAATGCTCTAGAATTGTTGTGATGGAGTCCAGGGCAAGCGAATATCCAACCGCACTTGCATCTAAGTGGTCACAAGTCGAACTTATGACCTATTGTATGAAATTACTTATCATCCTAAATGTGTTAGATAATATATCCCACAACTTAAGCATGCACATCATACAAGGAACTCAAAAACTTGTTCACTAACCATTGCAAACATGTACATGATTAACATGACGTGAATGTGAAAACGTTGCATAAGTATTCTCTCATGTTTACTTGTTGAGTAACTCTTGTGTCATATTTCCACAATCTGACTCAACAAGGCAACGTCGGCCCGTCAATCTCAACAAACCTTAGCTCGTAATTGATTATGTATACATGTAAGGCGATAGCACTGATTTATCCAAGGAGACAGTTAGTGTAGCTACAACCAAGATTACGGAAGAGGAGCTTGCAAGCTAGGCAAGACATTTTCGACAACAACTGACTGAAATAGTTCCATACTTACGTAGTGATGTGCAATAGCTAGAGGTAGATATTACCATTAGATGAAGAAGAACAACGTAGTACATTTACATAGATTTGAGTTGGGAGATAAATAGAATTGACAATCATCGCATGTTGCTATTAGAGGACCCGATTAAGAAGAGATTCTCTATATCTACACATTTAAATGTTAATCCCAATCATGTAGGAACGAGGCCTTAACGTATACATCTTTCTTGTGATGATGTTAGGTTAAGGTTCAACCTTATTGGATAGAGCGAAAGCCAATGTGCATGCACTACCAGTATGGATCATGACAGCCGATGTCTTTTTGAGGGCCTTTGTAAAGAAACCATGCGCCGGAAAGAGATTTCCTAATCTTATCACCGCAACAGCCAGGAAATAAAATGTATGATAGGAAACAATACATGTTTAGCGGTCCATGCTCCACATGGTTGGAGCAACAAACTGCATAAAAAAAAGGAGTTATAAACAATGCAAACAACTGTCAGGTAGTAATGGTTAGTTAGTTATGTGAGTAGATCACAAAGTTATTTAGATGTGTAATCTGAGAGGAAAAGTGAATCATCTGAAGAGAACAGTTGTATGGGAGAAAACTACTTTACCTTGGAGTGTTTACTTGAATCTTGCAGGAAGTGCCAAATAAATGCATTCTATGAAGTAATGCAGGAACTTGAGGAAAGAGCGGAAAGGTTTACGATCCTTGGCGCTTGAAGCAGCTCCGATCGATCATATTACACAATCAATTGTCCTTCCTGCTGAGAGGTGGGAAAGAGTTTTATGGTGCATTTGCGACATTATATGCAATGGCAGATAAAACTGAATTATGAGGTCCTCAGCATTTGGTTGAGACACATATGGTTAAGATAATAATAGTAAAGCGTTGAATAGGAGAGCCTGAAGACTTTTGCAAGTCCTCATCAAGAGAAATAGATAGATTGCTAACCATCTCTCCTTTCCATGCAACACCAAGGTAAGTTTCAAGTACACAAAATTGACCGTTAATTGCTTCCTTGAGATACATAATCACGAGTTCAGCAGCACCTGCCACTAGAATCACATTAATCAGCTATAGGACGCATGAGGAGCTTTCTTTGATTAATTCCAGTATGTTCATCCCAACATTGCAAGAAGGAAAAATCACCACAATATATCTCTAGGAACAACTCCAATGATGATGATTCTATAGACTTTTAAGCATGAACAACAAATGTGTCTACAAACAGAGAGCTAAAGATACAACAACAAAAAACAAGGACTCCACAAGCAACAAAAAAAAAAACACAACAATGTTGCCAAATGCATTACATTTCTACTACATAAGTAGCCATCCAAGATTTTAAAAAAGAAAGACATGGAAGCTTCCCCATGTCTCCAGTATCTCTTTTTTTTCTTTCCACTCTTTTCCTGTGTCTTCTTCTTTCTCTTCTAATTGTCAATAGGATACATAATAGAGCAATTTCTCATTTCCTTCTTTTTGAAGGGGGCTCGGGGGCTGCTTCCTCATCATCATCCTCTTCTTCTTCTTCTTCCTCTTCTTCGTTCTCCTCCTCATCACCCTCATCTTCGACGTACTCCTCTTCCTCCTCATCTTCCTCTTCTCCTTCGCCTGCCTCTACCTCCTTCGCATCTTCATCCTCCTCCTCTTCATCCTCCTCGGCATCCTCTTCCTCGCCCCCGACCAACCCTCTCGCCTCTGGCTCTTCTTCCTCATCACCATCCTGGGGCCCCTCACCTTCAGGGAAATCATGCTTCGCTAAATTCGCTTTCTTGGGCAAGAGCTCCTGTGTTTAGCAGGAGCGATGAATAAAGAAAGAGAGTCAGACGCGACACACCGGAGGCATTTTATAAAATAAAATAAAAAGAGCACCACACATTGTGCATGAATGTTATTATCACAAGTACCAAAAAGAAAAAGGGAGTGTTAGCATGAACTTAATAAAGCCATACAAAACGGATGGTATCATTGCATGTGTATTGCCTGCGAGATGATGGCTATGTATGTTGTGCAAGGCTCCGTGGATGTGCAGGGATTTCATTCATACATGCATGTGTAATATCAGTGCATCAACATACGTATACAGGTATGTGAATCCATATGCAGGTGTGTGACTGGATTGGGGGGGATGCATGTGAATGCGCGTGGATCATAGACCTGTATGAATGTCATGATGCATGGTTATGTGAGAATTTCAGCACGTGCGCGCACGAGAGATGTACCTTATCCGCGAGCTTCCCGTTAGCGTCACTGCCAAAACAAACAAGAAGAAGAAAGAAAAAAACAGAAAAGCCTAAGTCTCAAGTAGAAATTGATTTTGAGTCGTTTGTTTTTTCAATATGAGCTGCTTTTTTTAATTTTCCCATATCGGCTTCTCGAGACAGGCAAAAGGCGGTGTTGATCGTTAGTTCTATTTTTCTTCCACCGCTTTTATGAAGCTAGTGAGCGCGAAATCCCACGAAAAAAGAAGTATTATCAGGGTCTTATCTAAGTATTTGCGATCCAAAAAAAGCAAAACATATTTCCACAGAAAAACGTGAAGATATCTCCCCCCCTCTTTTTTCTTTTCAGCGGCGAGCCTTTTTCTCTTCTGCTATTTTATAAATAATGGACCCGGCTTGTTTCTTTCTAATCGAGTATAGTTAAAGAAAAAGCAGTTCCTTTACTTGATAACTAAAGAAGATATTTACTGCTCAGCATTTTTCAAGACCGCTCAAGAAAAAAAAGAAAAAACAAACCGCGGCAAAGTAGTAAACAAACATACAAGTAAAAACCAATAAATTTATCTGTCCATCGGGGCTCGAGCTTCGAAGCCAAAACGCGCCCCTTTTGGATTAACGCTAATCAGTCTCTAATTATTATTAGCTTACGTCCACATCGAGGTGCCAGTTTCATGCAACGAGATCGACGCTAATCATTCCTCTAATGGCTTTGGCTAGCACCACAGCCGACATACACCAAACAATCCTGCTTCTAGGCTCACTGTCCCTTCTAATTACTGCTATAGTCCCTTGCTTAGCAACATCTGAGTTAACACAATATATGCACCTAAACGTTAATCACTATAGCCATTCGTATAAACGCTAATCATGTGCCAAAAGATATCTGTGCTCTCTGAACTAAAAGTCGATTGATAGAGATAATAATCAAGCTCACATCCCTAACTCGCTGCTCTTTGCTCCTTGGGATATTCTAGATCACCTCTAAGTACACAAAAGGAAATATCTGCGATCTTTACAACATAACCTACGCATAACCTAATTGAGACCAAGGCAACTAAGGAATCGACATGGCTTTTTTTAATTTACCCGTTAATGACCTGGGATATCCGCACAAATTAGGGAAAGAAATGTCTCTTAACTAGCTGATACTGAGCCACAAGGCCATGGATCTGACCCTAATTATGCAAAATCTACTTTAACCAGAGAGTAAGAATAGTCAGCAAACCCTAAACACGAAACCGCTGATAACAGAATAATTACTACTTAGCAACAATAGTTACCAGGGGAGAATGGAAGCAAGAGAAACTTCAACCTCACTTTTAAGAATATAACTGAGGAGATTTATAAGCAGCAGCAGCCTAGCAGGGCTCGCTAATTAGAATGGGATTTTTTTCAAATTACAGCCTGAGAGTCCAGATTTTAATTAATTAGTAGGTCGATATTCACTATTACTAGCCCTGATTAGGCGTAATTAGTATAATACTACGTACTCAGACGTAATTATCAGTTAATGAGTAAGGCTCTAAGCTACGAATCTTACCACTAAATTCGTGCAGTGGCAGGCTGCCGTTATGAGTAACAGGCAGTTAAAGAGAAAAGAGCACAGATTGTGAGAGAAATAGGAAGCAACTGAAGAATAGTTAGCAGAAACCAGAAAATTTAGCAGAAATTACACATCCCCAAAACAGATCTGAGCAGACATGGTCACGGATTCTGGCCACAAATATCTCAATGAATAGGAAGAAAGGCGAACCATGATAATAACTAATTGGGAGTAGAACAAGGAAATTTATGAACGGAATTGGAAAGCTTTTAAGGAATCGGAAACACTAGCGACAAGATTTTAGCAGCAGTCACACAGCCGAAAGAAATCTGGCAAAAATTAAAGGATTTTAACCATAGATATCTTAAGAATACACAATAGCCAGAGGAAGACTTACATCCTGGAGAAAATTTGCAGAAACAGAGAGGACGTAGGAGAATAAAGAAGATATCAGATGAAACTAGAAGAAACTGGAAGAGATTTTGCCAGTGAGAGGGAAAAAAGAAGGGGAGAAACTGCAGAAAATCAGGAGAAAACTGCAGAAAAGACAGTAAACATAAGAACACATCAGAAAATAGTGAGGCATTTGCATACATCAGAGGAAATTTACGGGAGATTTACCAAACAAACAGCAGAAACAGGGAGCGAAACGTAAAGAAAGACGAAAACAGCCAAAAAGTAGTTAAATTTAAAAAAATAGTGCCAATTCCTTGAACTTATGACGAAGTTTCTGCAGAAACGGCAGAAAATATAGCAGATTCTAGCAAATATTGAAGATGATCAAAGTGAAGGGGTCGGAAAGAAAAGGCAAGCAGAAAGCAACGTTGTAAATTGAAGGATCGAGAAAGGAATAAGTATATCTCACCCTGCCTCGACCTCTTCCACTTTCTTTGTAGCCTCGATCTTTCCCTTAACCTCTCCATCGTCGTTCAGAACCTGCAGATTATTTGAAGCATTTTATCAAGCACAGCAATCTAGGGGAATACAGATTGCTGAAGCTTTTTTCAAGCACTGATCTATGGCTTGCAAGCAACAAATAATTAAGAGCTTTTCTTCAAGCACTGTAAGAAAAAGCCTCCCGTGATATAAACCTGAACATCCATCGAAATCCTTTACCTTCCCTATGAAAAGAAGACTGCTACATTCTTCCACTTTTGTGATGTTAGAAAAAGTTTTCAAAGAGCTAAGTTGTCCTAGAAGGTAATAAAATCTACAAAAACCATTTTTCCATTAATATGTCGCCAAATAGCTTGGAAATTTTAGAAGCCCGACCAGCGTTTCCCACTAAAATGAAAATGAATCTGTTAGGTTTCCATATGGAAGTGTAACAAATTCTGCTCAATCCCACCTCCAAATACTGATTCGGGTTTCTTCTCCAACTACTACAGTGGAATCATCCAATTTTCCATCCGGAAAGATCTAAAGAAACGATGTAGATTTATAGCAAAAATTTAGAGCCAGGATCACCTCAGTTGTGTCCTTCAAGTTTCCATTCGCTACATCATGAACTTCTGTGGCCATCTTTCTGTATCCGAGCTCTGTGTAGGAACCAGACAAATCGTAAAAATTGAGTCAAGTTAAAGTGTGAACAAAAAAAAAGCAAGTTTAAAGGAAATAACCAGAAGCAAAAAGTGCTCGTTCATGGTGGAAACAAGAAGGAACTCAAATTTCGGTTATATAGAAGAGATTTCTAGACGCTGGAGGGAATCCAAGGTAAGATCAAAGAAGCAAAGGTTCGGTAAAAGAAGCAGCTTCCGGACCCTAACGCTTTACGATTTTGCAGCAACTATTACAAAAGAAAGCTTGCATCTTTGGGAGTATGTCATCTTGCAAGAACCTAAAGAAGCATGTAAAGAACGCATGGGACCTAGACAACGACGCAGACAAATGCAAAAGCCTGCTAGCCCAAGGCTTTCAGCACTTAGTAGGCTGTTAGAATGGCCTGAATTGTGTGTGCGGAGTTACTCATTTTGGAGCCACTGCAAAATGGAAACGGCGCAGAATCATCTAGAGTGGGGGAGCAGCAGCAGCAGCAGCATCAGCATATCGAGGGGGGGAAATCCCAAATGAGCTACTGTTAAAGGTAGCTTGAAGGAAATAGGCCAAGGCGAGTGACAGAGATGCTAAAATTGCGCCAACAGCATCGATTAAGCTACTACAAACACGGACCGAGGAGCCAAAACGGAGCAAGAAACGGGAGCGGTGTCTGCAAAAGAAGCAGGAGCGAGAAGGAAGGAAGGGACGGGCAGAAGCAGCAGCAGCAGCAGCAGCAACGGAGAATCAATCAATCAAACAACGGCATGCATAAACGGGGTAGGGGGGAAACTGGAGAGATAACAATCAGGAAATGGAGAGGTTTTTCCGTTTGACGATGGGAAGGAGGGCAAACAAACCTGCGACGGGGAGGAGGAGGGAGGGAGGGAGGGAGAAGGAGGCGGAAGACGGAGGCGACGAGCAGCGACACAGGCAGCGGGGAGCAAAGCAAGAAGGAAGGGAGGAGGAGAAAGAAAGCAAAGAGAAGGGGGGAAGAAAGCAGGAAGAAAAAGCAAAGGAAAGCAAGAAGAAAGAAGAAGAAGCAGAAAGCAAGAAGAAGAAGAGGAAGGAAGAAGAAGGAAGACGAAGACGAAGAAGGCAAGAAAGAGATATGGTGAAGAAGAAGAGAGAGAACGAAGAGAAACGTTGGAAACCGAGTGTGTGAAGATAGTTTCTCTTTTTCTTCTTTTCCTTTTTGTTTTTTGAAAAAGGCCAAAAAAGCCCAAAACGAGAGAAAGGTGTGAAACCAAAGCTTATGTGCGGGCATGCATGTGTATGCGCATGCGTGCATGCATGTGTATGTGCATGTATGTATGCGTGCAGTGCATGCATGCATGCAGTTCGTTCGTGCATGCTGATGATGGCTCACGAGCATGGGCGCGCATGCATGCATGCATGCGCGCCGACGTCATGGCGGGGGCATGATGGACTCATGCGCATTCATGACCCCCCCATCCAGTGATGCATTGATTGGCAGATATTTTTCTTTTCTGTACATGCGTGTGCTGTTCAGTGCATGGGGGCGGATGGGGTACCTAGGACCCATGTGGCCATGCATGCATGCATGCGGGCCATGTGTCCGCATGCATGCGAGCAGGCGTGCGCATGTATGCATGCATGCATGTATGTGCGTGTGCATGTATGTATGTATGTGCGTGCGCATGTACGTACGTGTGTACGTATGTATGTGTGCGTCTGTGTATGTGTATGTGTGCCACCTTGCGCACGTGCGGGGGCCCGTCTCGTCATCGGTGTCCGGTTTCACACCTGCAGATCTGCCCTGTCCCCCCCTCCCCCCCCCCCCCCCCCGCAAACTTCCCAACCCCGAGCCGTGGTAAAGCGAGCCCGACTAGAAACGATACGCCTACGATCGATCGATCGATCGATCGAATGCAGATGCAGCTTCCCCGATGAGACATACTGCTTTTCCGCTTCTCCAGATGCATGCAGTAGCAATAGCAGCAGCAGCGTGTGCATGCATGCATGGATCGTCGCAAACAACCCAACAACCGCCACCAACGCTAACAGCAGCAGCAGCAGCAGATGCAATGGAGAAGAAAGAAGGAGATCTGGATGGAATCTGTGCATTTTTGCATTGTAGTCGTCGAGCCTTCCGTTGACCCAGCCCACCGGAATGTCGTAGCTCAGTTCCGCCGCCGACGAAGCTTGACTAATTTATATTATATAGATATATATCAAGGTAGAGAGCACTTAAGCGCCCTTTTTTAAGTTTTATTACAAATATGGCCCATCCAGATGGACAGTGTGAACACAACCATAATCATATACGACCATGTTCGACAAAGGAGGTATATAAAATATACTTTACTTATAGAGACGGTTGCCGAGTTCGCGTCTCAGCACACGCTTACTCGACACTTCCAGAAGGCCTTTGATGATGGGAAAAAAACTTCCTCCTGTTGTTCTGTTCCCAGAAAGCTTGCTATCGGTGGATATGGCGGCGAAACGACTGCGGGGGCCAGGAGAACAGAGAAAAGGGGCCCGAGGGGAAACGTCTCTCGGAACCCTCTGCGTGTGCGCAAACCGCTGAATATGCTGCCGTCGATGCCCCCGAAAATATCTGCCGAAAATCCTTTCTTTTTTTGTTCGTATAATCGAATTACAACAAGGGTCAAGACGCGATAAGAATCGCATTCAATTTTTCTTGTGCAGAAAGAGGAGGAGGCCCAGTGCTTCGAAGACCTTCTTTCCCAGAGGGAAAAAAGAAAATTTAACAAAAAACAAATCAAACGCAATGGCGTAACACATAAAAAAATCTTCGTCGATCTTTCCCCTTTTCCGGGGCCAAATCTATATCCTTTCCTTTAGTTGTAAAGATTTCTTTCGAAACATGTTTGGAGAAAAAGAAGAGCAAGAATATAATCTCTCTCTTTTTTTTGCATAGTAATTTTTTTTTCTTGTGCTGTTGGTGGTGGAAATAACCATTTTCGGAGCATATAACTCGATGATATCTTACCATGACAAAGAGCATAGGAGATCCACAAGGTTAAAGAAGGTTCTCAGACTTTCAACTCATTTATAACAGATTGTCGCTTCGACATGGTTTTCTGAGAAGTAAATTGTTATGGTACCTACATTGCGACTCGTGGAACTCGTTATATGCTATGTAGTCTAAGGAAAGGCTTGGTTTCTCATAACCTCAAATTCCTAAACATACAGCTAAATAGGCTCACTCTGCAAAGAACTTGGAAACCCTGCAAGCCCTCAAACCTAAACCAACTCAGGCGAGATTCTGCTTACCACTCGCGAAAACTACGTAACAGCTTTCCGACTGATGCCATGGCAAGATATTATTCAAAGCATTTGGACACTCTTTTGCAGCATCGATCGGGCATCAGATGGTGGGTCTCCCATGCTGATCATCTCATCTCATCTACCGAGAAAAGGATGGGATGCTCTTTGTGTTTGGGATGTTGGTCGAATTCGAGAGTCTCATTGAGCATGCGATTGTACAACCGATAACAAGAAAAGCTCGAACGTGCGAAACCCATGAGATTTCAAGTCCACAAGTGCTTGATGTCAATGCTGTGATCCCAAAGCACACCACAAGGTTGGAGTTCCCATCTTGAATGTCAACTGTCTTGTCGAACGTGAACTTAACGTTAACAGTCTCCATTGCAATCTTCACGTCTTGCTAACTTCTTGTCTTGCCTTCTGCATTTGAGCAAAGCTGCTAGGCAAAAGTGTTTAACGAGGTTTATGATCAATTTAAACAATATCACAATATTGTCATTTCTAAGTATTAAGTGATAACAAAGATTTATTTGGTTCTGACATATCACACAACAATTTACTTGGACGAGACTCAATTTTTTTTTCTCTATAACAATAATTACATGCTAATAACAAAACTAACTAGTAAGGTAAGATAAGTGAGAAACTGAATATCTTAAGACTGAGACAAACCCAATATGGTCAATGGATAGGCGTAAAACACCTAGTTGTCAAGGAACCCTAAAAAACTGACCTATATAAAAGGGATTGGCTACCTCCTTTAATTATCACAGCTTGAGACATTGTAAAAACTCTCTCAATAAGACTAAGCTTCCTTCATTAGATCCATTGTCTACTTTGAAGGCATAATCCAAGGTAACATTTTGTAGTGTTAAGACACAGTATTTTAGATTTGTTTTTTGCCCTTTGCTTGAGGGTGATTGTGTGGTTAAGCACCCTCGATCCATTTGATTTTGTATAATCTCCTCTGATTTTGCTCATTGTTAGTAAATCCATTATAGACACCCCAATGGGACAATCTCTATCTAGCATTGGTCTTAGTTTGGGTTAAGGCCAAGAATTGCTAGTTAAGCTACGAGCTTATTATTGGAGAGAAGCCTTTGGTTGAATGTGTTCAAAAGCACTCTATTGATACCCTGTAATAACTCAGTGTATAGAAAACATGTCTTGGATTAAAATAGTGCATGAAGATATAGTTATCAGTCTTCCCATCATGGGCAAGTCCTCAAGAGATAAATGGTTTAAAGTATCATTAGTGATATGCAAATTAAGGAAATAAATGGTATAAGGGCACCATTCCACCCAATCATCACGACAGCCGGCATGAAAGAAAGAAACAGTAACTATATTGCTATCATGACAACAAGCATGAAACAAGAAAGAAACACACCACATACATAAACCAGACATAAAACTATGGCACACGGGTCATACAAATACAAATGCATTATATATATATATATATAGTAGAAGTTGATAAAAATGGAGAGCTTGAGTTTGAAAGGAGATTCCTCCCTTAATATATGTTTATAAGGTATTTACAGGAAAATCTTAACCGTCCTCGAGATGACGAAAACACACACACATATAACATGGTTGATGTAAAGCCTGAACCCTAAAAAACCGTAGCCATGGAATCAAGCTGACATGGATTGCTCAGCAGGAGGAGCATTCATGGTAGCTGCAACATAAGAGCGGATGAAACCTGGGTGCGGCATCCTGCGGCGCACCTCCCTTCCCTCCTGACACAATGCGCACTGATGACACAGGTAATGCGTCGCAAAATCTGCCACAGCCTCCACGCATTCGCCCTTCTCACCTTCCATAACACAACTCCCGCAGCCACACGATCTTGCAAAGCACTCGCCGCTTCCCTGTCAAAAAGCACGCACGTAAATCCGACGTCTCTACGGAAAACAAAATCCCCAGGGGTTCTCGGTTTAAAGTTTATGATTTACAGTTTACAGCGTCACGATCTCGCAAAGCATTCCCCAGTTTGAGGTTTACGTTTTTCAGCATACTTCCAATGGTAACCGGTATATTCAACTGATGTAACAATTTGAAGCACAAGCAGGTCATTACCATGTCAAAACTGATTGATCATTTTTCTGGACAGGCATCAGTTCTTTTTAGGGCCTGACTGTGCCATTACTCAATTCAAATGATTGGTCATGTTACCCCAGCTATGCATACATCTTGTCAAATCTATTAGCTTCTAGTGTCAAAACAGATTGATTGGTGGTCTATGCATAGCATCTTATGGGCAACAAATCTTGTTAGTTTAAGTGCCTTCATCTTGTTGTTTCATGTTAAAAATAATCCCTAAGGCCTGTTTGCATCATCAATTGTTTAATATGAATTGTCATACTAGCGAGCATTAAGTATCACAATTCTGTGACGGATTCCAAGCAATAGATATCGAATTCATTATGTGTGAGGAATAATCATACTAGATATAAATAGGTAGATAGATAGATAGATAGATAGACACATACACACATACATACGAAAAAAAGATGATTTTTTAGAGACTTTACCATGAGATTGAACCTCTGGCGCATCTCGGTCCGATTCGCACAAGAGAAGCAAGGTGCCAACGCATTGAAGCCAAAGAACAAGTTTCCAAGGCAAAGCAGCCCACTGTATGCCAAGAAGTGATGAGTGAACGTGTTCTCTGTTGTTGGATGAAGCCTTTCTGCATTGCTAGCATAAAGCAAGCAAGGTGCACAAGTGCCTAATACACCTGCCCAAGCAAAATCAAAGAATATGAGAGTGTGCATGGGTATGTGGGGCAAAAACTTATATTTGAGAAAAAAACATGGAAATGGGAACACTCATAGCTTGTCAAGGACATAGCTGACCAGCTTGGGAAAAAAAACTGTAATGTATGCTATAAAAATAAATTCGATAAATTTAAAGAAACACTACAAGGTCCATTCAGTTTAACTATACGAAAAACTCGTATAGCTTCTGGAACATGCTTATTAGCTACTATATTTGGATTAGCAAATGAATTAGCTATTTACCAGAGTCAATATTCCATATTCATGTTTTCCCCCCCTTAAATCACAATTCCCATTCTAAAATATTAAATCCCAATTCAGATATTTAGTTCACTTATAAGCCACTACATTGAAGTAGATAATTACCTAGGTCAATGTTCCAATCTCATATTTTCACCCGTGAACATTCATAATACCTATTCTAAGAAGTTAGACCCAACATTTGGTTTGCACAACAGAGAAGAAACACTAACATTTGACTCAGGAAAAGGAAAACTGTGTTTCAAGAACAAGAATAAAATCATCCAAGTATAGAAGCAAGTTCACAGAATCATCAATACATGAATTTTCTTGTTCCAGCATTGTAGTTACTTTCAGAATCCCAAGATACTTCACATTCCTGGGATATTGTTTTTACAAGCCACAGTAATTTCAATCACTCGATCAATATCTTCTTACATGCATCACTCTTATACTCATTCATTCACCTAATACCATGCCCGAACCAGACTCAATTTCGCAGCCAATCTATCTATCTTTTGTAGAAAACCACGACAACTGTAAGTCACCAATAGATCATTCATAAAAAACACATAAAACCTGAATCATCAACTTAATCTCCTGCGTGTCCAAAAATCGCATCAAATTCCTAGACACTGATCTATTTTATAGAAAAACCCAAGAATTCCTAGTGATAAATGCATAAATCACAGTAATTTCCAGCCATGATTACGTTTCTTGTGAAATTTATATCTCAAGACATCAGTCCATCTCTTTAACAAACCAATCCTGATCCTTTGTCATCCATCAAAGCTTCATATAAAAGAAAACCTAGATTTTGAGTCATTGATCCCTAGCTCTAGTTATGAAAAAAATATAATTTGGAGTCATCAATTCAGCTCTTCAAAAAGAATATATAATTTCGAGTCATCCGTCTTTATGTTGTTAAAAACACCACGTTAATCCTATGTTTATTTCAAAATCACATAGAAAGAAAGGAAAACCCGTCATCATCACACCATGAGGTATGAATCTCCGATGAAACAGTAAACCCTAAAGTCAAAATCCCCCTGAGACCAGAGATGTTTCTTTTGGCAAAAGACTTCATTTTAGCGATCTCTCCTTCCGGAGATCCATGGAAAGAAGAATCATCATGAAAAACTGCCATAGCCGGACAGGGACACAGAGAGATGGATCAACTTACAGACTTCCAGATCGCTGGTGAAGAATTCATCATTGTTTCCGAGGCACGCAAAGAGAGAAGTACTCCAAGAAGAACGAGGATCTGGAGATTGAGCTGGAGGAGTTCCAATGGCGGTCACGGGGGGGAATCCATCGGAAACAAGAGGAGGAGGAGAGACGCTTTCTTCTTTCTTCTCGCCAGTTTGCGCTTCGCCCTTGCTGTTGGGGTCCGTTTCATTAGCGTAGAAAGACTTCAAAAGGCTCTCTTGCTCATCGGGAGCAGCCATGGCAGAGCTGGAGACGCAACCCAAAAACGCGACAGATGGATCTGTGGGTGAAGATCACGACGGAAGGAGAAGATGAAGCAGATGGAAATGCAGGAAAGGAAGGAAGAGTCAATGCAGAAGAAGAGCTCGTCTGGAAACAGGGGATTAAAGAAGAAAGACGCGTTTCCAACTCAACCCGGGTTAAAAGTTAACCCGAGTTACGTTAACTCGGGTTATATGTTAACCTAGGTTAGGTTGTAAACCCCAGAGTCATTCACCCAGGTCAATGTAATACAATCATTTGTCCGATCAATTGTTACATGAGTCGATTCGGCATTATTGTGGATCTGCTAATGATGATCGATATTAAGGAGAAGATTAGATTACAAGAGAATGGATTAAGGGCGATTAACCACCCCCAAGCGAAGGACTAGAAGACGAATCCAACATAGCATTTGTGTCCCATATCACAAAATATTACCTTGGATTATATCTCGAAAGCTGGAATATACACGTCCGATGATGAAGAGCCTTGCCTCACCAAGAGAGTCTTTTACAATCTCTCAGGATATTGTTATGAAAGAAGGTCACTAGTCGTTTTTATATACATTAACTTTCGGAGTTCCGTAACCACCAAATGTATTCACCCTTATCTAGTGACCATATGGGTTTGTCTTGGTCGTAAAATCATTGGTTTTATATTTATCCTACCTTTAAATCATTCAAACTAGCTTTATAAATTGGTTCCCTAATGTTATGCCCATAACAAGCATAGAGTTTGCATGTATACATTTACGACCTTAAACCTTGCCCATCAACTTTAGGACTACTTGGTGGAATACTCATGGGCTAACTTGGGGGACCAACTACCACATTACTCAACTTATTTCTATCTAAGAGGTTTACATGTTGTATTCAAATCCCACAGCTAATCAGCTACAAAACTATGACACGCTAAGGGTATACTTTTTGTAATACTGTTTGTGTATAATCATACAAGTTTTGGATTATGGTTACATTCATAAGTCAAAACAGCTTGCACAACATCATGCATGTTCACCACTTGCATGATTGTGCATGATAGTCAAGTGATCTTTTATCTTTGGTGCTCTTACAAATTTTGTCTTCAAAATCTACAAAGCTCTAACCATGACACTTTGAACTTTGAACTTATATATATATATATATATATATATGCCTTCTAATCTGTTTTCATCACAATCAAGATAGTTAGAAACAAGAATATATAGTTATTTTCTTTATGATAGCGGTAACTACTAAATTTGTTACAACACAACAAAGCAGAGAATCAAAAGCTTCTAAGAGATCAACAATAAATTAGTATTGATAAGGCTTCACATCAATACTAAGCCTTGTTGATCACATCTTCACATCCTCTTAAGTTCTCATACATTTCAAATAGACTCATACTTTTAGACTCTTAACATCTCACCTCTTTTTTATAAGAAAAAACACTTTCTAGTACTTATAAAACAAATTCCTTAAAAAAGAATATATAACTTTATACAACCAAAACTTGGTCCAAACATGTCTACAAGTAAATTAACAAAAAAAAATATTTGATCTACTTTACAATAATATGTTAAAGATATTAAAAAAACCATTTCGGTAAAACAAATTTCTAACAAATATAAATATTATTGTAGAAAAACACATTTTCTCCAATCTAATCTAAATGACATAAGACCATGTTGTCTCACTATTTCAATTCTCCTTTAATGGCTTCATATTATCTTTTAAGAGCATGTATTATATTTGTCGATATTGTCACTACCATTTTAGCAAAGCAAGTGGTAACATTTTAAAAAACTTTTTGATAACATGTCTTTTTTATTTGTCACATGCTAGTAGTGCATAAAAGCTCCAAACACTTGTCTTTTACTGTACAATTACTTTGTTACATACAAGATATTGCAAGGACAAAGATTAGTTTCCATTT
This sequence comes from Azolla pinnata, assembly GCA_037176905.1. Taxonomy (NCBI): domain Eukaryota; kingdom Viridiplantae; phylum Streptophyta; class Polypodiopsida; order Salviniales; family Salviniaceae; genus Azolla; species Azolla pinnata. The sequence goes on along the minus strand of JBBBWG010030322.1, from coordinate 5,666 downwards.
ACTGAAAATTATAGTCTATCTAGTTTATTTCATTTAATAATTAAATCAAAATTTACAATTTTTGTCCATAACGTTGATTCTCATGTAGGTGGGGAATGGGTATATTAAGTCACTATACAATGACATAAGGCATACAGTTAACGAGGGTTGAATTTTGAAGGAACTTCACGCCAACAAGACATTATGCTCAACCATTTTGATATAAGCACACACATATATATATTTGATCTAGATATAATTTATTTTTATATACTTATAAAAAGGTCTAAAAAGTTTTAAAAGGTTCGAAAAGGTTTTAGATTATAGTATTGCTTGTACCTCAGCTCACAATATAAATCTCATTGATCCCTATTAAGAGATTAAATGCGAGTCACTGATGCATCAATCTAGTTCCTTTATTCATTCCATTGTATCTTTTTCTTAATCTTTGTCTTCATGCTCTCATGTCGTTCTTAACTTTTCCAGTTCCTAGCCTTGTCACTTCCAGTTCCACATTCATAGCCCCATCGTCCGTGTTCTATCATTGTTTGCAGTTTGTATGTACATGATAGTTTGAATCCTTTCTCCACTAGAAGCTTCACCCATCTTTGTCATTGTCTTCACCTTTTCTACTAAAGATAATGTGACATTCGTCACTACCGTTGTTTACAGAAACAATATCATCATCGTCTTTACTAACAAAGTTATTGTTGTCATTGTCCTTGCTTCTAGAGTTATCGTCGTCATTGTCCTTGATTCTAGAGTCTCCATGGTCGCCATCATTGCTTCTAGAGCACCGTCATTACCTCAGTTATAGTTGTTCCTTTTAGAGATGTTCATAGTCGTTGCTTCCGATGTTTTCTCATTAACATCGTCTTCATTACCCCATATTCGACATCATCTTCAGTTACCTATAACAGTCATTATTATTGCTATTTCACCTAACTTTTATAATCATCAACTCTATGTTATATGGTCTTTCATTATCCTTATAACATCGCCTTTATTATCGTTATTCTGATCATCTTTTATGTTAAGTACCAATATCTTGTAACTTTGTTGTTAGTTCACGATCACTCACTTTTTGAGTTTTGATGGGGTTCACGACTATTCACTTTCCTAGTGGGATAATGTCGATTGCTCAATGACATTAGTGTTTATGATGTGTTCTAGGTCAACCTCAACTATTTACCCTCTCGTGATAGAAGAAGTTGAGTTGACTGCTCCATGTGCACTCATTCATCTATTGGTGTTCCAGTTAGTGTAAGGGCCACAGTACATGATCACTTATGCTCATTCATGTTCCAATTCTCGAAAAGGATCACACATAATTATTCACGCCCATTGGTATTCTAGTTCATGCTAAGGGTTGCACATGGTTGCTCACACCCATTGGTGTTGTAGTTTACGCTAAGGGTTGCACATGGTAGTTAACGCTCGTTAATGTTCTAATTCCCACTAAGGGTTGCACAGGGTTACTAACACTCGTTGGTGTTCCAGTTCCTTGTGAGGACCGCATATAATCATTCACACCCGTTCATATCCCTATTCCCAATTAGGTCCCCACATGGTTGCAGTATTGCTCATGCCCATTGGTGTTTATATTCCTAATGAAGGCCGCACACAGTCCCTCATGTCCAGTAGTGTCTAGTAGTTTATAAAGATTGTATTACTTAACCTCACGTTAACAAGATATAAGCTCAACCATTTTGATATAAGCACATATATATGATGTACTATATTTGATCTAAATACAATATTCATTACATATTTATGGAAAGTTCTATTAAGTTTCAAATGGTTCTAAAATATTCTAATACATGTATGTTAGCTCATAGTATTCAATTCACAATATAAACCTCTTTAAGCCTTGTCAAGACATTAAACGTCATTCACCTATATAACAATATAGTTCATTCATTTTATTTCATCATATATTCTTTTTTATCTCTCGTGTCGTTCCTAACTCCTAGCCTTGTCACTTCAAGTTTTACATTGATAGCCTTGTCATCCATGCTTTATCATTGTCCACGATTGGTATGCCTATTATACATTAATAATGTGCACGACCATGAATAAAGACTTGACCTCGAAACAATCCATGGGTCCGATATAGTGTATCATAGTAACAATTTATTCTTGGATGGTTGATTCGTACATTTTGCAATGTCATTCTACTCTAGACTTTAAGGAGCCTCAAACTCTTGTCTAATGTTGCATTGTCGACAAAATTGGAAACACTTATTAAAATTTTATTATCCCTCATTATGAAATTGTAGACATTCTAGTTTTTTCTTATTTGATTATCTAATATTGCAATCCAATCTAAAAAATGAAAAATTTTGACATTTTTTCTAAATTGAAAATGTCGACACCGTCTAGGTTGCATTATCAATGAAGGTAACAAAGTACGAAACACTAACAAGAGACTAAAGATATGGGACCAATATTATCCCAATGTTATTAGGTACATTTGGTACGGTACATATACCATACATATTTAACATATTAATACATGTATAATACCTCATAATCTCAAAGTATGTTAATTGTTTGTATTTTTTAATAATTATAAAATACAAAGAATACATAAAAATATGTATTTTAAATTTATTCTAATATCCTTTTATTTTTTTCTTCTTGTTCATTTTCTTTTTCTTTTGTATTTGTCTTCTTCTTTTATCTTCTTTTTTCTTCTTCTAATTCTTACTAAATGATTTTTTCCCTCTATTATTTCACTGAACAAGATTGAGGTATAATACATATTATACGACAAACGAGATACTATACATACTTAATTGTTAAATACGTGCACATAGACAACCTTGTAGTAACGATCCGAATAGAAAAACACAAATGGGTTTGATTCTCGTAGAGCGCGTGTTAGGTATGATTTTGGAACTTGCTTTCCGTATTGACAATGCTCACAAAATTGATGGTTAGAGAAGGAAACTTACATATTTATATCTAGAAGATACGTGATGTTGGATGTGGTCAAGTGATCGATTCCGAGGTATTGGTTAATTTGACAAACACTTCAGATGTCAATTTTTGTTGTGTGCCAAATGTTTTTGTACAAAGTGTCAAACTTGACGCATAGCTGATGTAACATTGACGTGCAATTAGCACAAAATTACTGCATACTTCATGAGTTTGATTAAAAAGAAAATTGACGTGCAGCAGATGCACCACACACTTGACATGTGGTTGTCGCGACCTTGCTACAAATTTAACGTGAAATTTGTCGCACTTGTGTCATTGATGGATCTATAGTCATGACAAAACATGAATTGAACTCATAACTTATTATATCTAATTTCATAGACTTATCAATATAATATATCACTTATAAATATAATTATATATCCCTTTATCTATACATATAAAGATAAATATTTATATACACAAATGAATATAAATAAAAATATATGTGTGTGTATACACGTACATCTATGTATAAATGTGTTTGTAATCTTACATGTATGTATACATATAGATAAAAATGCATACACACGTGAATACATATACAAATGAATTTGTACAAGAGGAGATAAACAAATAAGAAGTGAGAAAATCTCATAGGAATAGGCTCAAACACACATATAGTATAGATAGACAGTAAGGGCTTGAGCTCCTCGTTAACAGAAGTAACTCGTTGTATTGCGACAACTGCACCACCATGGCCGTGACTAGCATGACTAGAAAAAAGAGCAGAGAAAAAGAGGGAGATGGAATCCAAGACAAAGAAGTGTGGCAGCAAGAGGGAGTGCAGAAGCGGGATAGCGAAGAGGAGAACAAACGTGTGACAATTCCCATCCCCACGTGGCTGCAAGCGAGAAGAATGACCTCCGTGCGAGCACGACCAAAAGCAAGGTGCGAGTATCATGGAAGATCGAGCAGTATGTGGTGGAGAGTGCATTCCATCCTATCCGGCTCATTTTCACGAGCGATCTGGCAAGGTATAGAACCAGATATCGTCATATCAGCGCCAGACGTGTGGCGGCATTCTTGTATCGTATGTGTGCGTGTGAACCGATCGAATACTGGTAGTATTCAACTTCAACATGACAGGCAGACAACATCCATGTGCTGAGCACATGCTCTTGACAAAAACACTGCAATGAGGCCCTACGCATACACTCTGAAAAACAAAGCAAGCTAAAATCCGATCCGATCCGATCCGATCCGATTTGGTCCATTGACTGGGGAGGGCAAAATCATGGAGATCAAAAATCCCCTGCCATCATTTCTTTTATCATGGTCGGAAGCATCCGCTCAGCTACAGTCGAATAACATGTGGTCGAGTCGTTGGGTGCAAACAGTGATTTAGATCTCACATATTTATCATGAGATCGGAGAATCTTACGGGAAATCTTATCTCAGGATCTGCTACGATCGATTATGTGCGTAGCAGCAGCGCTCTAGCTGGCAGCTAATAATATGAGTTCTAACACGTTATCGAACGATTCTTTATAATGATCATGCAGCAACCTCAAGCCTTGTCAAGAATGCTCCAAGCTCCAAGTTGTGACGAATCCCAGGATTGCGGCGATGAAAGCGGATGCTTTCCGTCGTCAACCTTATGCTGGAAGTTGCCAAGGAGGATCGGCATTTGACCCCCGGAATCAGGTCTTACTTGTAGGTCAATGACCATAACTAATTCCAAGGGTTAGGTTGCAATGTCTGGTAGCAAAGGTCGAATCGAAGAGAAAACAGGTTACAAACTGTCGCAGAAGATTGGCATTGCACCAGAAGGCATTTCTAGCATGAGTTTGATGAGTGACCCAAGATGATTCTACACGCTCACAACAGACCTTCCGTCCGTGAGGGAGGCTGTCCGAAACACCGACGAAGAAAGTGCATCGTGCCATATGAATCGAAAACCCCTGTATCGAACAATAACTTTGCGATCGCTGCAACAGGGGTCTGTTTCTCGACGCAAGCAGAGTTGGCCTCCAGAATGGCTCTCCCAGAAGATTTTGCGATGACGGATGGAACCCACCGCAGAGACAGATAAATAAAGAAAGCACATCGTACCATGAATCAGGACCCCGAGCCAAAGTGTTTGTGTGTGTGTGTGTGTGTGTGTGTGTGTTCCAAGACTTGGTGGTGGAACTTGTCCCCATGTATAAAAATGCCCACCATTCCCATCCAAACAATTCCCCCATTCCCATTCCAATTCCCAGCTCCTGTATTCTAATTCCTCCTAGTTTTCCTGTGCGCTAAATATTCCCTCAGATTCCCCTTGCATAGTTTCCCACCCACCCACCACTTGCATCACCCCATGGCTTCCACGCGGCTGGTTCATGATGAGGATGGTGAGGATGGTGGTGATGGTGCTGAAGAGCCCCCGGAAGAGCTCCTCCATGGAGAGGGTGAGGACGGTGGTGATGGTGCTGAAGAGCCCCCGGAAGAGCTCTTCCATGGTGAGGGTGAGGGTGAGGGTGGTGGTGATGGTGAGGGTGAGGGTGCTGCTACGGTTACTGCTGCTACTGCTGATGATGATGATGGTGGTGGTGGTGGTGGTGGTGGTGATGATCATCATCATGATGATGATGGTGGTGAGGATGATGGCGGTGGTAGTGAAGGTGACGGTGATGAGCATGGTCGAGAATGGGATGCCCATGGTGCTGATACTGCTGCTGGTGGCGGTGGCGATGGCGATGGCGATGGCGATGGCGATGGCG
>JBBBWG010030311.1:10846-49349 GCA_037176905.1 Azolla pinnata | reverse complement strand
ATATTTGGGAATCCTCTGGTCGGAGGCCCCGGGGTCCTGCCTCGACGTTCACGCATCCTTGTCGTAATTTCGCGACAACGCAATCTATGATCGAGCTAACTCTTCTTCGATTCTGACTACGGGATCGATCGCCCAACTTCATCTTTTCATTCGAATAGAACGTTCGAGCAAAAACTTTGCCAATCGATTTGGTGATGGATTGATCGACTCGATTTCGAGCATCTGCCGATTTTCTCCTTCAGTTCTGGCACTCAGCTTCTTCAGTTCGTTCTACCGCAAGGCATCTTGGATTTTATGGCTTGTTACTAGATTAAGTTTTTTGTTCAGTAATCGAAGTATATGTTTATGGGGGGGAAAAAAACTAACATAATCTGTAAACGACTTCCTCTCTTTTTTGTATATTAAGCATAGAGATTAGGGCTTGATACTCAACACAATAAGTCACCTATCTATGAGAGTACAATGATGACTACAGATACAATCATTCGCTTAAAAAGGTCTCTCCATTTGAATTCTACTTTGTCTTGACATTTGAGGTCATGGTTCAAGATGTGGGTCTAGATGCAGAACATGCAGGCCAGGTGACGGAATACAAAAAGAAAAATGCACATGGTCTTATCTCGATGTGAGAAACCAACGAGAGGCGATCAAAGCAGGAGATAAAAGGGTCGAAGAAAGATCCAGGAATCGAACTCGAAAGCTGCCTCTTTTGGGCTTTTTCCTAAGATGCGAGTTTGAGAACGGGATTATTCGCTTCTTTCTGTTGAGGTGCCAATCCCCGACTCCAAGAAAGAAAGGCAAGGAGTCCCATGGCGAACAACAGCAGCAGCAACAACAACAACAGTAGCAACAACACCACCACCAACAATAACAACAACATCGGGTTGGTGGAGGACAAGGCATGGTTGAGGGCAATGGAGCTGGCATCGCTCTGCGCGCTGCCCATGGCCATGAAAGCGCTGCTGACGCTGAAGGTGATGGACGCGATCGACGAGATCGGAGGCGCGGGCGCAGCAGACAGGGGAGCTTCGAGCGGCGAGATAGTGTCGAGGATATCGGCGAAGCTGGAAGGGAAGGCGGAGGAGAAGGCGAAGGCATCTGCAGATCTGGAGAGGGTGCTGAGGCTGGTGGCGAGCCATGGAATACTCGAAGCAGCAGAAGTCGACGATTCCGATTCCGATTCCGATTCGAGCAGGGGCCAGATCGTGCCGAGGAGGTACAAGCTCAACGCAGTGAGCCAGCACTTTGTGAGCAGCGTTCTCGCGCCGCTGTTTCTCCTCCACAACGACTCTGCGGTCATGCAGAGCTGGCACTTCCTGGCTGACGCGATCGCCGATGGCAGAGCAGAGATTGGAAGCACTGCCTTTGCCCGGGCCCATTCGGGCCACACCCTGTTCACGTACTCTGCGTCTCACCCGCGCTTCAACTCCGCCCTCAACTCCGGGATGGTCGCTCACAGCTCCCTGTTCTTCCCTATCCTCCTCGACGCGTGCCCGAGCGATTTGTTCGATCGCGCCCGCGTCCTCGTCGACGTCGGCGGCGGCCACGGATCCTCGCTCCTCGCCGTCGTCCGCCGCTTCCCCGGCATCCGCGCAATCAACTTCGACCTGCCCCATGTCGTCGCTCTCGCGCCGCCGTCTCCAGGTTGGTCGTTCCAGCACCGCCCCAATTTGTTTCTGTCTTGTTTTTGTTTCTGTTTCTAGAAAAAGAAATCTCTCCTTCCATCATCTGTCAGAAGAAGATTGTATCGGATACTACTATTTTTCGAAAAGATATATCCCAAGATATATGCCAGAATATTTAGTCAGTTAAGACATCTTGATAGCCCTAGAAACTCTGCAGTACCAATAAAGCTAAAAAAGATTACATCAAATAACATCTTTTGAAAAGATATGTCGAAAATATACCAAAAAAGTTATTTACGATGTCTCAATAACTTTAAATACTTTGCATATTTTGTATTTTTTTATGTGATAGGAAGTGAAAATAACCATCTTGATGCTTGATCATTCAATTTTAAATAATCGTGCTCCATATTATAAAAATAATAATAATTCAAAATACGAGCAACTATTATATACATAAAACGTAATAAGCACGTTTATAAGCTTATTCAAACATTTGTGAATATATATATATTATTCACTCTAATAGAATTACCAAGCACCACGACGGTTATATGTACTCTCTATCAAATTTGATAATATATATAGATATATATATATATATATATATTTATTTATTTATATAGTGTTGAAAGTACAATATATTATAACAAATTTATTTGTAAACCCATTCTAACATTAGTGAGTTTACATGTTATATAACGCAATCGAGAGGTGTAAATAATCACCGTGTTGCTTTATAATATTATTTAAACAATCATACTCTATAGTATAAAAAATAACAATTAATCTAAAAGTGAGCAATTATTATATATATAGAATGTAACAAAAAACATTTATGAGCCTATTCAAATTTTTATAAGTATATATATATATATTATCTATTCTATTAGAATTCATAAGCACCACGGTGATTATTTCCACCACCTATCACATTTGATAATAGATATATCCTCGAAATTAATATATATTATAACAAATGCATTTGTGAGCCCATTTAAACATTAGTGAGTTTATATATTATATATAATAATGAAAAGGGACTAAACAAGTGAGAGGAGTTGATTTACTACATATTGCATACAACATAACAAGTGCAATTGTGAACCCATCTAAATGTTTTGTGAGTTAATATAGTATACAATATAATAGAAAGGAAGTATTAAACAAGTTAAGAGCGATTAATGTACGATATACATACAATGTAACAAATGCATTTGTGATCCCATTCAAACATATGTTAATATTATGGGAGTTCAATTGAATTCCTCTTTTCACAAATTTCTGACACACACTATCGAATCTGAACTAGGCATCGAACATGTAGCTGGTGACATGTTCATCCAAATACCTCAAGCCGATACGATACTCCTGAAGGTCTGCATCCCCTCATGCCTTTCTCACTTCATACAAAGTTTGTGTGTATGCCTTCTCTACATGTTAATGATAGTAATGCAAGACTTGCTCATGACAGTGGATCCTGCACGACTGGGACGACGAGCACTGCTTACAAATATTGAGCAATTGTTACAAGGCACTCCCTGATGGTGGCAGAGTGATTATCATCGGCGCAATCCTCTCGCAAGGCATCTCGAATGACCTCAAGGCTCAAGTCAATTACTTGATAGATGTCTTGATGCTTGCATATAGCCCCATAGGTAAGGAGCGCACTGAGAAAGAAATCAAGGGCCTTGCCAAACTCGCGGGCTTCACTCGCCTCGTAATAAAAGCCCTTATAAATGAAATGGTTGTCATCGAAATCCATAAGACTTCAAGCTCAGGATCATAAAGAGTTTACAAGTATTAGTGTTTGTCTATCAACACTACCCAGCTACTTGAGGTTTTATATGAAGAATAATATTGAAACATTAATAAGATTGGTTCAATGTTTATTTTGAGCATTGAAAACAATTCTTTTTAAAGCGTCCTAAAACAAAGACCATATAACTCTTTTGGTCCTTTTTTTTAAATCTATTTTGTTTGTTTCATGAATGCCAGTTCTTCATTCAAGATTCATGACCTTTGTCTTTTCCTTGGAATAGAACCCTTTTCGATCACAAAATTGGTTATAAAAGTAACTTATTTATCATTCGATCACAAAATTAAAGGTAAATTTATTCGATGAGAGGAGCTAATATCTCAATTTTACATTGCCTTGATAAGAAAAACGAAACAAATGAAACAAGAGCCTTTGTATAAGTATACATAGCGTCGAAAAGTCTAACTATTATATTGTAGCACTAATTGAACTTCATGGACAAATAGTCGAGTAGTTGAACAATTGGCATGTGTAGACAAGATGTATCCATGATAAAAGATAGTCCAGCCGAATGGAAGCAAACTATAGATCCAATCGAAAAAGGGATTGCAATGGCATACCATCCGATTCAAAATTTTTTACATGGGTAAATCTTTTACCTAAAAACTGCACAATCACCACTTTTCCAACAGTATCAACCTCTCCCCTACTCAAACGAGAAACAATTACTCTATGCGTACAAGAGAAGAGGTTAAGTTAGCAAATGTTGATTGGAGAATATTTCAAAACTAACTTGTTTTGAAGAATTTTCACGTGACATAGATAGAGGCATAAATTTACTAAAACAACAAATATATATTCTTCTAGCGTTTTGTCTAGTTTGACCATCTATTTGTGGATGAGATTACGTAGAGAATCACACAGAATCTAGAGAGCCTCTAAATTAGAATCCTCTTGTCTACTGTTAAACATATTGCAAAAGTAACTAATGTAATAACCGAGGTTGTTTCAATGCTTGAACCAGAACAAAATCAAGTGATGAGATTACATTGTTATACATGTTACCACCTACCTTCTAACCAAATGCATAGGCAAAGCACTTTGATACAACTTACATTAGCCAACAACTTTGATATGGGTATAGCCACAACTATCCATGCGGACGGTAGCTTGCTATGATTCTCTAAATCACCTAGCTGGTGTGGTTATTCGCAGATTTTAAGTAAAAGCAATGAAATGTTGTTTCAAATCAAGTGTGATTGGCTTCTTCATACCATGCAATGATACTGTGAGCTAGCTCTCGAGGATAAAATGTTACGGATTAAGTAACACTTTGTCTGACAATAATGTACTTTGAGGAGCAACTTCTTCTCCTTTCCATCATTGTAGCTGTTGTCATCATAATTAACAACAACATCATCGTCTATCATCATCATCATGCAACTCAAGATCGAGCAACTCGTCTTGTTCAATCTAATTGACCAAGAAGCTACTTTTCGTTTCATGCAATCCTCCTCTTTGATACACACAGTGGGATCGCCTGACTGTCTTCTTTGCGTTCGAATCGAACATTCGAGCCGAAACTTCTCCGATCGAATCCGGCGATGGATCGATGGATCGACTTGATTCCAAGCAATGTACTAACTCCTCTTTGACTCCAACAGCGGGATTGATCGCCCAACTTCTTCTTTCCGTTCGAATCAAACGTTCGAGCCGAAACTTCTCCGATCGAATCTCACGATGGATCGATGGATCGACTCGATTTCGAGCAATGTGCTAACTCCTCTTCGATTTTGACGGCGGGGTTGATTCTGACAGCGGGATCAATTGCCCGACTTCTTTCCGTTCGAATCGAACGTTCGAGCCGAAACTTCTCCGATCGAATTCGGCGATGGATCGATGGATCGACTCGATTCCGAGCAATGTGCTAACTCCTCATCGATTCCGACGGCGGGGTCAATTCCGACAGCGGGATCGATCGCCCGACTTCTTCTTTCCGTTCGAATCGAACGTTCGAGCCGAAACTTCTCCGGCCGAATCTCGCGATGGATCGATGGATCGACTCGATTTCGAGCAATGTGCTACCCGACGGCGGGGTCAATTCCGACAACGGGATCGATCGCCCGACTTCTTCTTTCCGTTCGAATCAAACGTTCGAGCCGAAACTTCTTCGATCGAATCTCGCGATGGATCGATGGATCGATGGATCGACTCGATTTCGAGCAATGTGCTAACTCCTCTTCGATTTTGACGGCGGGGTTGATTCTGACAGCGGGATCAATTGCCCGACTTCTTTCCGTTCGAATCGAACGTTCGAGCCGAAACTTCTCCGATCGAATTCGGCGATGGATCGATGGATCGACTCGATTCCGAGCAATGTGCTAACTCCTCATCGATTTCGACGGCGGGGTCAATTCCGACAACGGGATCGATCGCCCGACTTCTTCTTTCCGTTCGAATCGAACGTTCGAGCCGAAACTTGTCCGGCCGAATCTTGCGATGGATCGATGGATCGACTCGATTCCGAGCAATGTGCCAACTCCTCTTCGATTCCGACGGCGGGATCGATCGCCCGACTTCTTCTTTCCGTTCGAATCGAATGTTCGAGCCGAAACTTCTCCGATCGAATCTCGCGATGGATCGATGGATCGGTGGATCGACTCGATTCCGATCAATCTGCAGATCTGCTCCTTTCAGTTCTGGCAATTCAGCTTCCCATCTGCAGATTTGCTCCTTCAGTTAGTTAGTTCTGACTCTTCCTTCCCCAAAGAGCTCAAAATTCCTCTCGGAAAATAAAACCTCGCTAGAAACACACAGTGTCTCTCGGCTTCGAAGGCTTCTGCAGAACGGGTCGCAGCCCGACGACACAGCGCGCGATGGCGAGCGTCGCCCGCGCCATCGAGCAGGCGGCTTCCTGCACCCTCGACGACAGCCTGTGGTGGGATTCCCACGAGTCCCTCTTCCATTTCCTCGACGATTACGTCTCCGGTTTCCGGAAACTCCCCGCCAAGTCCGTGGTGAGTTCTCAGCAGCTCCCTCCGCTCTCTCTCTATTTTTTGTAGCTCGTCTCCTCCGGGATACGCTAACCTCTCTGGAAGCTTATTGCTTCCCTGGAATGGTGCGAACGTTGGCAGAGTAACTTAGAATGCTACTATATTCTGTGTAAAGGACGGCGGCTGAAAATAATGTGTCTTCTTAGTAAGAATCGCAGATGCTGATGAGAGACCACCAGTAAAGGATCAATGGTGTGTACTTTCTGAGAAGAATGTAAGCGCCTTGAATTAGAAAAAAGAAAAATCTTTACAATCTCGAAGGGTAAATTTCAATGTTTGGAAATTACATCCTTTCTTAGATAAGTGCTGAGAAATGTTTAGACAGAATCGGGTAAATATAGAAGCACATTACATGGACTAGGAAGTGAATCAGTCACGCAATTTTAAAGTAGAAGAGAATGTATTTGTCAAGTTAATGTAGTATATAAACACTTTCTGTGGACTAAATTATCGGACATCTAACAGTGTTTAAATCCTCATAGGTTTATGTAAATCGATGAGCTGTCTATGTAAAGCAGCGTAGACAATGAAGGAGTTCAATCAACAGTGTGTTTAATATCTGGAGTTTGCATTTTGTCCCAGAAAGTTCCATTTTGTCCCAGAAAGTTCCATTTTGTCCCAGAAAGTTCCATTTTGAAATGCAGTGAATTATATTGCGGAAAATTTATTAAATTGTAGTGTATTGTATTAGAGGGATTCTCGTGAGTAAAAGTTTTTGGCATTTTAATTCACAATGTAAAGTGGCTTTCATACTGTAGATTAAACCAACTCGATTTTTTCAAGGAACACTGATTATATTATCACTAATGTTGCCAGTTCTCATGCCTATGAATGCATATTGCAATGATATGCATAGACGAAACTCGGGGGTTATGCACACTAGTTATGTCACTAACCTTGTTGTGAGTTCTCATGCATAGATATATGTTACCATTATATGCATGAGACAAGACTTGGCAACTAGGAGCACCTTTCAAGCAACAACCAAATCTTTTACTCAGAAAAATGATACCCTCCGTTCTAAAACAAATTATTTGAATCAAAATTTATTGACGTGTTTAATGTTAATATATTTTCATTCATGAAGCATTGGTGGTCACGGTATCAGATTGGTTACTTAAAGATATTGGCGCATTGCCTATCTATACTATCAAGCTGTATTCTGCAGTCTGTCCATCTCTAGCAACTGAAGTCTCTTTCCGTTTTTGAAATTTGTTTCTTTTTCCCTTTCTGAAAGTTTCATTGCCTATCTGAGAGGGATAAAATGTGAGAGAGGATGGAGGAAGTGCGTGTATGAGAGAGAGAGAGAGAGAGGTGTATGCGTGTAATAGAGAGGAGGGCGAGATCTGTGTGCCACAGAAAGAGAAGAGGGGTGCAGGACAAACAGGCACGGTGTAACTGATGTGTCTTTTCCCAATATAAATATAGGAAAAAGAGGGGGATGGGGCGTGTCTGTGCAGGAGAGGTGGATTAGAGTGAAATAGGGAGAAATGTGTGAGAAATGAAGGGGAGTATTAGATTGAAAGAGAGTGGGAATGTGTTTGAGAAAGTTGTATTAGAGAAAAGTGAAGGTAGGTTGAGGGGGAAGGTTACGGATGAGGAAGGGTTGTCCATTGGGGTTGATAAGGGGGAGACTGACTGAGCACGTGCATTCAAGGTATCCTGGTGCTGTAGTATATATATATGCGCATGTTATGAAGGTTTCCAAGGAGGTGTTCTACTTCATTATGCAGGTTGTCCCGAAGAGTCCTATGCTATGTCAGTATGTCAACCAAGGTGGTAACAGTTGTTTTGAGTTAGCATTTTGTATATGAATATATAAAACATCATGTCAAAGATTAAACACTTTCTGATTGAATGATTCCTCAAAGTTAAGAGTTAGAAACGAATTGTAGGAACTATGAAACTACTATGTTGCTGTGTTATTTTCCGTTGAAATGATTGTTGATAGTAATTATGAGTAGCATTTTTATTTAAATTGTATATAAACATGCGTCTTATGTTTGAAATATGACAGCTAGATGAATTGCAAAGAAATCAAACATGGCTATTAGGGACATTCCTACGATTTGGAGCACCAAATGCAAAATCGAGGTCTGCTTTGGATGTTGCAAAGGTAGTCTTAGGCAGTCACACATTAGAGATAAATGCGGAAGTACGGAATCTCACTCTGCAGATCAGCAAAAAGTTGGTGAGTTGCTCTCTAAGAGACTCACTATACATGTACACTGATGGAGAGAATATTACCAGAATCTCACTGTCTATTATCATGAGCTATTTTCCAAGGAGCTGTTCTCATATGGTATTCAATCTAGTGATGAAATAGAGAAAATCAAAATTTTGAGAATCTGGTTGGTGTTTTGTATAGTTCTGTTTTGGTACTATGGAAACGAGTAAAAAGAGGGTATCAGCTTGCTTACTCTGTCTTGCTTCTTTTCCTGGAAGTGTAGCTGCATAACAGAATCTAGTTGCTTCATGCCAAGATTTGTTCGAAGTGATGGTTGCACATCACATTATAATTTATATAGCTAGGGATTTTGGCTGCAGGAGATTCAGTGCATATAGATATATATATATTTAACCCTCATCTCTCTGCTCAGGATCTTCCTTTGTCAATAAGTAGACCATTCTGAGGCATTTCCTGCTTACAACCTTTCAAAGATTGTCAGTTCTAATATAAAGATCACGCTAGGGACATCTTTTTACAAAACCAAGTTTGTTATCCAAGTTGCAGGCATCTTGAGCAAAAGTAACGAAGGACTGAAAATAAGATAATCTTAGAATCCTGAATAAGCTCTAATAATTTTGAACAATACTAATCTACAAAGGGTTTCACAGTTAACTTGCCTGAGATTGTTAAGTTCACAGAAGCCTCGTGATTGGGTTAGTTTGTCTTCTGTTAGAAGTAGTATGTTACACATGCTTTTTTCTCTGCTGTTGTACTATTTCTGTTAGACTTCAAAGTCTGACATGTAATGCTTTTATGACTCACAAATATGTTTGCTGTACATCAGGATTAGAAGATCTGTTTGGCAGCTTCATGTAGCTACATTTATGCTATATTGTCAAAAGCATATCTTTTGTACTTCTGTCGTTTGATAACTTTTTGTATTGATCAAAAGTTAATAATTCATAAATAATCTATGCATTGAGGAATTTGTTACCACAACAGAAAATTTAAATACCAACAGTTAATATTTTGTGTCTCTGTGTTCTGTTCAGGTGCTGGATGAAGTTCAGACATATATCTTAGTCGACAGATGTTTTGATGATGCCAGAAAACCGAACGAGTCAGATTTAGTGCAAAAGGTGTGATAATATCTTTGTTCAATGTCTATATAATGAGGGTGTTTGAGGTTTTTTGAATGACCTCTCAAGTTGTCTGAGACTTGTACAGTGTTGAATTATACGGGATTGTTGGGTAAAATGACCTCTCAGGTTGTTTGAGAATAGCGCAATGTCCAATTATAAGTGTTTACTTGGCCATTAATGGATTCGTTTAAATTTACTGTATAGTTATTTAATGGCAAGTCTGGGAAGACAGGTGCTTTCTTGAGCACATTTATAAACTTGCAAATGTTTGATGACATTGGTTTTTTTGGCATGTTTGTGACCATTGTATTTATTGGCACTTGTGCTGCCCGGAGATATTAAATGAGAGAATTTTTATGTCACCTTGTTTAATAATACAGATCTCCTGACAAGGAAATAGTGAATTTTGTTGACGTTACATGGGTGTTTTTTTTGCAGGTAATATTGAAATATTTTACAGAGAGACAATGCCTACTGAAGTGCCTGCGACTTTTGCTTTTATCTCATAGTATGCTCACCCATTTAACATCAATTCTGTTGTTAATAGAGTCAGTTGCTTAATTGTTCTTTTTTGACAAAATTTACTGTTAGTAATCTCTTGTTTCTAGATACAAATAATCACATAGCAGTTGAAAATTTTAAAGTTGCATGGAAAAATATGAGAATATCAAGAAAAGTGAATAATGAGAACTAATTTTAGAATGTGCTGTAAATTACAGTGGCAGAATCATTCGATAGCTTTGCTGTGGAGCCAATTGATCAGCTGGTGAATTGTTTAATTGAAGGAGGGCTTGAAAGCAATATCTTCAGAACTTTAGAGAACCTTCTGACTACTGAGCAGACTTGGGACTTGGTAGGGCTAATTTATGACCTATGTGGAAAAATGCAATGAATGTCCATTGTTACAGAAAATACTTTAAATTCGATATTTGCATTTGAATGCTCCCAATAGTTTGTTTAATTGGCTAGAAGCTATTGCACATTTTTGTTTGATTTTGAAAGAACATCCATTAATTCAGGCTATCCACCTGCAGGGTTTATCTTCAATGAACTTATGGGCGGAAGAAATCTCCACAGAAGTGAACTTGGTAATGGATATTTTGTTCCTTCTCTACTACAAGCCGTTATGTTCATGCAGCTTCAATCATTGGAAGGATCTGTTCATGACATTTCAGGCAAGTTTACTGTGTTTTATGGTTTATTATTATTTTATTTTCCTACATTAAATATATAGGGCATTAGATTCTTAATGTATGGTGACAATCTGTATTACATCTCAAGTTGAAGCTTCATTATATCCAGTAAAACTGTGCCGGGAATAAATTGGGGAACTGTGATGCATTATTCTTTTTTATTTGCATGGTCTTATCACGTGATGCCATAATACAAACTGTAATACATTTGGTAAACGTGTTATTTTATCCGTGGATCTGCACAAGTGAAGGTTCACATTGTGCTTGTTAGTGTTGGTTAAACTTCTGGCTGGAACTTGCTTTTGCATAGCCAGAATGTTGTGAGATAGTTCAATCTCTAGATGAAAAAGATGTGAACTTTCAACCACAGTTATCAGAAAGTTACTCGTGTGCAATATTGGTATATCAAAAGACAATTTTTCTTGGACTGTTTTGGTTGTGTGCTTTTATCTAATTATTGCGTTAGGTGATTTTTATTGTCCAAGTTATTCAATCACAGTGGCATTATTTTTATGCTTGAAGGTTGAATGAATGTGAGATAATCTTTCTGAATCCACAAGGAAGTAAAGAGTGCCCTTTATTTTTACTGTATTTTTTTTTGTGATCTCTGCATTCTTCTCTATATACCTTATTCTTCACTAAAATGTTTCACTCTTAAATTTACCAATCTTATTTGATATTATTAAGATATTATCTTGAATAGGATATGAGTATATACAAGAGAAGGGAATTACCATCTTATATAGGCGGGAGTGTCATCTACCTAATATTTTCATCTGTTCTCGTTGAGATCCTGTGTGGTGTTGCATTTTCTTAAAGATAGTTGTCTAACTGACATCAAATGTTAATATTTTGCTTTCTTGTTTTTACTGCTAAGGTCCTGTTTGCTGCAGGCAAAAATATTGTGTGGGTCAATTATGAAAAGTTTTTCTGTAACTGAAGAAGCAACCAAATTAGTTGAATATATAAAGCATCAAGCTGTGCTTATCTTACTGGAAATTCTGGACTTGGACAAACTACTTTTGATGGTATTTGATGATGTCCCATTCAGGTGTGATCAATAGTTTCTGTACATGACAGTGGCTCCTGATTCCTATTCAAATATTGCTCTCAGAAGCTGACTGCTGTCACATATACATTGAACAGGGATGATAGGTATCCTTTTTCTATTCAAGAATTGCAGCAGATGGATGAGCTTTTCAGTCAGCTTAATGTTTCAGAAGTACAAGAATATGGACCTTTACTGTTGGGATGGGGAACCCTTGGTTGTCTCATTTCTTTCTTACCCACAAAGGACCAGAATACTTTGGTATGTTGTTTCTCTTCTGAATCTTCATCTTTCTTGTTTCTCTCTTTGTATTACATTACGATTAACAATTTTAACCACTCAATCTTTACAACTGGGCATCCAATCCATGTGTATAACACACATCAATGTTAATTGGGTGGTAGAATATTTTGGAAGTTTCTTACAGAAATCTCTGTGATATCACTAGCTTTATGTTTTACCCAAATTGATTTTGTGATCCTGGATAGTGTTACGAGGTTCCACCATTTGTCTAAAATGATTCATGTTAAAGCTGAACGAAGCATAGTCCAGAAACCAGTGTTGAGTGCTTGTTTACAGGAGATCGATCATATAACATATATACAGCACGCTCATCAAGGCAAGGCTTTCTGCTGCTTACTTGACATGGTGCAGCACAGAGGCGTTCAAGGTTCAAATGTGAGTGCACAATCTGATGTGTGCTTCTCAAAGTTTTTCTTGGGCTGAAATACATTGATTTTCTCAGATTGATGGATACAAATGCGTGATCAAAAGTGTGATTTCATCATTTTGTGCTTCCTATGACATTACACACCAGGTGAAGACAATTATTAATGTTCTTGTTAAATTCGATTGGCCTTTCATTGCTCAATTATTTTTCATCTTTTTCTGATGTAGAGTGATTCAACAATTGTGGAGACAATAGTTGAAATTCTACATTCAATATATTTAGGGCAGGTCTGTATTGAAGATGCTAGTATGAAAACATGGTTTTTGACTTCATGAACAGTATGCCAATGAAAGCTTCTGTGGTTGTGTGCAGGAAGTTCTGTGTATAGAATTCTGGGACCGTGAAAGCATCCTTGATAGTCCACTCCGCAATCTTCTGTATTCGCTTCGTGAATGTTTCCCATATCAGTTGAAACCTTTGGTTAAGCTGTTAGCGGGTCTCGCAGAAGGAACATGGCCAGCTGAATGCGTGTTAGTTTACTTCTGCACTTCCATTTTGGGCCTCAGTCTTTAGAGCTGATGTTCTTTTTGAAAGGACACTTTTTCATGGTTGAAAATCTTGTGATTACAGGTATAGCTTTTTGTGCAAGCCATCTGAAATCACATGTGCATCACCAAATAGAATTTTGGTTTCATTCGAGAATGAAAACCAATTTACAAATGCAGCTGCCTTAGAGGTTTCAGGTGTCCCAGCTTTGCTTATTCCCATTGGGACTGTTGGATATAAACTTAAAGAACTAGATGATCAAACAAGCGTTGTTCTGTGGAAGGTATAAAAGGCTGATGATTTGTGTCCTGATGCTGTATATGATGAGAATTTCTCTAGTTGATGGATACTTGTGTGCTTCCAGACGGTAAAGGCTTAGAATCCTACTATTAACATCTGATGATAATTTCTATATGTATTTGAGGAACAGTAATATGATTTCGGCGAAATTTTTACCCTTTGAAATGTGTTTCATTTGGGACCTCATTTTGTTTTATAAACTAAATGCACAATTCAACTGCCATGCTTTTAGTGGTCGACTGGAGATTTTGTGTCTATAAATCACTGCAGTGTATTTTAGGTGATTCTACTGAACTCATGGTATTTTTTGTATTTTATATTTTGCAGTGTAAGCATATTGCAATAATTATACTCCTGCTGCGATTGAGTGAACTGTGCATCTCTGAAGATTCATGGCCAGAGGCCCATCTAATTGTGAATCTACTTCATCGTATGCTATCATCAAACAAGGTGAAACATCTGCTCTGTATCACAATCTACTCAAACATTACAGGTTTGAGTTATTTTAGTGGTTTGCCCACACTATTTTGCTAATTAAAGAAATGAGATTACTTTCTGGGCATAGAATATTGCTGTATTATGATTGCAGTGAGAGCTGCTTTCAGTGTTTGTGTTGGTGGGCCCAACATGCTGGCAAAAAATCCCTTTGGATGACTGAAGCATGAGGAAGTTTGAAAGCAGAGAAACTTTTGATAAATACATAAAATTCTAGTTAGGAAGATGAAGTACGTAATAGTAATGAGTGCACATATACCAAGTTCTTTTCTCCCTTAATATGGTTGTCATACTTTTTACACAGTTCTTTCAAGTAATCAAGCGTGTAATTTTTCCATCAAACTTTGAATTCTGCTCATTATATTTTAGAAAGAAAAACAGTGAACAGTTCTAAAGAATTAGATCTCTAATCAATGTCCATGAAGAAAGCTCTATAACTTGTCTTGGACATTCCTAATTATTTTTTTTGTAAAATTTCATATGATTTCCCTGAATATTTTAAATTGAGCATGCAGATGCTTGCGGAGGTCATATTAATGTTGGATGGTTCAGAAGCGTGTAAAGAGGCTAAGATTGATGGTCGCATAGAAGAAATGACAAGGTAGTTTTCTGGCACAATGTTTTCTTTATTTTAGACTGCAAGTCATGATTTCATCCTAGAAATTTGCAGCAATGTAAGCTGAGAAAACATCTGTTAACTATGCAAAAGCTGGTTTATTTTCAGAGTAAATCCTTTGGCTGTGACGTGCATGCTCCTTGACAAGCTAATCGATATACCTGGAAGAAATGCAACTGCAGCTCTGTGCATGGACATTCTTGGCATTTTCTCAGGCTGGTATGTTGTATTGTCATAAATCATTATGTGCAACTCATTATCTTGATGCAATTGTGTGCATTCTCTGTTTTTTGGTATCATTGACTGTCTAGCTGTTCACTCTCATGACAATTTACCCTTTGCAAGTTCTGGGGAAAGTATAATTGAATGAAAATGCAATGACATTGCATTTTTATGTTCTTTTAAGTGGGTCAAAGCTATTTAAATGGACACAATATGCAAACTGTTGTAAGGTCTCAACAACTGGTGAAAATGAGACTGTGTTCCGAGAGCCACATGTAGAAGTCATAGAGTGCAATTTTAATGAAACTTCTAAAAGGAAATATATAAGCCATTTGTACTCACGAATTGTTTTGCAGATACATTTTCAGTTCCCAAAGCTTCTTTGATACTCAATACTACTTCATGTTTAGATGAATCTCCTTGGCATGCGTCCATTCTTATTTAAAGAATGCTACTGTACCTCCATGAAATAATATTGACATTCTTAGGGATAGCAAATGAAATTGTTTGGAGAGCTCAATGTTTTTTAGTTGATTCTGCCATGCTTATTTTTCCTATTTCTGAAGCAACACTATTTTAGATGGTAACTGTAAGTCCTACACATAATTTTTCCTTGGCAATTTTGACGTCAAATTGTAATTTTTGCCTTCTTTTTTGGATATTTTATCCTTCGCTAGTATTGAATGAACTTGTGAACTGGTACAACTTTGCATAAAGACCATAGTTTAGGGTCTATAAGTTGGACTAAATTAAATGCAGGCATGGACTTTTTTCAGACTGTCTTGATTCTTACAGCTTTCGAAATTTACGGTTTCAATTTATTTTCAGCTGCCCTCTCAAGGTTATGCATGAATTGAGCAATGTTCAATCCAAGGGGAGCATACACAGCTTTATGTAATTTACACAGTACCTTCAATAAAATTTGATGATGCTATGGAAGGATGACACATGTTTTAAGATTTATGTTTGGCTGATTGGTATAGGGATACTGGTTTGCTTGCGAAAAGCTTGGCTTGTATGTATAAAGACTTTGAACGATCTAACGGAACACATCCTCTTATCATTGGTGGTAACATTCTGTCAACTTTGTGGGATTGTTGTACGTTTCTTGTAAAATTTAAGATACATTTTAATATTTTTTGCATGGAAGCTGCAATTAGGATCTCTTAAAAAGGGATCGGTTAGTGTTGATTATTTAGGCTTGAATGTATCAAGTATGAGACCCTTGCCAAATCTGGATAAAAATTGCAGTTTCCTCTTTCCTAGGATGATTATAATGAGTAAACGATTGCAGAGACTTTACCTATCTTCGTAGCTGAAAATAATGAATGTTTTGCATTATTACTATCTCATTTTCCTCATTTCATTTGTTTGCTCTATCTTTTACGTTAAGTATATATTCTTTTTTACAGAATATATAGTTAGCATCAGTTATGTATGTGGTTAAGTTTCTCTCAATAAAGTGCAGATTATACTTAAAAGAGCTTCTCACTTTGCTTGCATATTTTCGTTAAAGAACTGCACAAAAGTCAAGCTGATTATGAATGTGTATGGTATATATTGTTTTTCATTGCATCGTGCTTTACTATCCAGACTCCATTTTCGTAATTCATGTTGTCGATTAGAAGGATTATGTTTTCTATTTCGCAGTGCTCAACTTATGTGCATCGATGATTACAAAAGGAATTATGATAAAGAGTTTGGAGAACATAGTGATCCATATTGTTGGTAATCTCTTTGTGAACCATATGACCTGGAAGTATGCGGAGAGGTATGAGCGCTGGAAAATCACTACGAAGGTGGGTAGTTGTTTTGTATATTATAACACTCATTGGCATGTAAATATGAAAGTAGAGTATAATTTTTCTGCTCATTTCTGTGTAGTTTTGAAAGTAAGGTATTTTATTAACTAGTGAACGAAGGGAATATCAAACTTAGAATATTGCTTGACTTGATTTCTTATATTTCCATGATGAAGGTATATGAATTACAGTATCTTGCCTATTGGTGAGCATAATGGTTAAATCCTTTGATGTGGCGAAAATGAAAGTGAAAATAACCAACTAGAATGGTTGGAAGAAACTGAGGACCATTGGTTATAATCTAACAAGAAAAATCAAACGAAAAGAGTATAGACTTTCTTCTATTTTGCTAATTTCGTTTTGATACAGCAGTATTAAAACACGTTTTTGATAGGTTTTCGAAATAGGGCAACTTGTTTTGTCAGATTCAAGACCAAATATGCTCCAGCTGAGGGTGAGAGTGCTTGAAGTCATAATGGTTGATGGAGCATTTCACAGTACAGTTCTGAGGATCTTGTCTACTACAGAGAATGACTTAAGAGTGTGTATTACTGTTAATTCATAACTGCAAATAAACATTATTTCTAAAAGTTTGATGAGTAACAAATTCTAGTAACTGCAGGGTCTATATTTCAGTCGATTCGCCGATTCAAAGGAAATTGAATGGTTTGAGAGGGCATTATGCAGTGGGCTTACTTTGTTGCAGCAAGCATTGTCTACATCCCTCTCATCCAGTGTATGTAATGTAGCAATTGAAACTCTGTTCCCTCATATGCATAAGATGATATGTCTTTGTAATGGTCTAACGGTGACACCGCCACACTCTCAGTATGCTGTAGCAACTGAATCCCTGCTACAGCATACGAAGAGTGTAGCAGTGTTATCCCCATGGGGCCCTTGTTATCTAAGTAGTTTTTGGGCACTAATATGGCAATAATACACTGAACTTCTACTTCCAAGTTAACTCCATGATTGTGATGCCTGTTTCGGGTCCCAAGCGAAGCTCTCAGGGTCTTCTGATTTCTCTTCCAGGATACCAAAAGCAATACTCCACTAGAGCATGCAGTAATGCATCACACAGTTGGAACAGCGCCTTTCATATTATGTGTTGCCTCCCTAACAGGTCTCTTCCAGAATCAGGTTTTCATCATCCCTACAGCATATCTCTTTCTTAAAATGAATAAACTTAGGACTCCTGCTTGTAACTTCTACTCTTCTAATCATTTTGATCCCTCTGAATCGGTAATGGCAGGCAATGCAGGTGGCAAGTATCAAAATGCTAACAACGTTGTGCCATGTTTCTACAAAGGCGAGGCCGCATCCGATAAATATTTTGAGCTATTTTCAGGAAGTTGAGCAGGTTGGTGGGTGGATCTATATTTTATTTCATAATGTGATTACTTGAAGTGACAATATATAGGTCACTATGCATCATATTATGGTATTTTGTATTGGAACAATTGTTAAGTCAATTTTACCAATTTTTAGAAACGCTCTATACGAAGGACATTGAGAAGATTATTATCCAAGGAGATGGCAGAATTGAATTTAGAGCTTTATACACTCGCATTGGACTTACTAGTAACAGCAACCAGGTGCCAGGTGATTTCGAACTCACAGCCACTTACCCATCTACATCTCACTCACAAATAACTTATTTGACCATCAAAGAATGTCTTTCACCATGCGGACTAACATATAGAATTGTACTGTTAAAAATGTTTAGCAAATGATTTCTCTTCAGAAGTCTTGATGATATGTGTTGCAGGTTTCTTTTGTTGAAATGCTTCTATGTCCTCATATGTTAGAGAGATTACCCTGTGGGAATAAGCTGACAGCACAAGGAGAAATTGATGATCAAGATGAAAATTATGCTTCTATTTGTATGCCAATAAGGGAAATCTTGTCTGAAGGAAAGTCGCTATTGAAAAGGTATTATTTTAACATGCCGTGGCTAAGTTGCTGATTATTATTGGTTCATGGGTTTTCCAAACATGTTTCATTCTGAGAACAATAGATTTTGTTCCAGGCATTAAATAAACCTGTAGGATGAATCAAAATGGTCAGTCCTGTGAATATTTCCAGATATTGATCAACAATTTTCATTCCTTTTTGCAGTGAACCACAGATTTTGTGTCCTATACTCTATATGCTAAAAAATATCTGGGAAATTGGGCTAGAGTTTCCAGGAATCTTGGAAGTTTTTCAACGGCATGATGATTTTTGGGTGTTAATTGTAGCATTTTTGCCAGATTCATTGTTTATTTTGGAGGAAGATACAATTAGCGATGAATGGCTTGCAAGATCATACGTGTATCAATGCCAAACTTTTGTGTTGGAAATAGTGGCATGTGAGTTCTTCTTACAGCAATGTAGAAGGTCAGAACGAGGCTCAGCTGACAGTAAAACAGTGTCCCATATTCTTTCTGGGACCAGAAAACATGGAAAGGAACTGACACTGTTGCAGGTGATAGAGGCAATTAACCCAATAAAGCTGAAGTTTTCAATCTTTAAATGCCATTATGACAACAAGGTTGTCAAGAGAGCAAGGGTAGGTGTCATATAATTCTTTTGTAAATCAAAGTGTGAGTATCAGAAATTATAATTGGGATGTACAGAACTATAATGTTGTACAGCCATACACATTTACGATTCTAACATCACCAGCAATGAGGATTACCCAGTAATAACAATTTTAAGAGTAAATAATGAATCCAGGCCTTAAACTCGTATTATAAAATCAATATGCGAACCCTAAATATTGCTAAATCTCTAGATGTTTCAACTTTTCACCCATTCCAGGCGGAGATGCGGGCGTTGATAGTGAGCTTATTGTTGAAGATTCTTACCAATGATGAACTTGGACTTAGCTCTCCTCTCCTTGGATTTCTTCAACAGGCATTGAAAATGGTCATTCTTTCATGTATCTAATGACAATATTGTTATTTTCTGGACTTTTGCATTGTGGGGATTTTTTCCTGCAGAACACAACTGAACGTAAAGGAATCTGATTGCAGGTTGTAGATCACCCAGCTTTTCAAGGAATTTTAAGCAATTATTTATCTCATGGATATGGGTACTACATTGCTTGGCCTTAATATATTGATTTTTAAGCAAGCAATGTAGGTAACTGATTTTGTATTTGGTATTTTTTTTAGGTCTGGTAAAGATCTGCAAATATTAGTAATGAATGATCTCTATTTTCACCTGCAAGGAGAGCTTGAAGCTGGTAGACATGTTCCTGCTGGGGCCTTTAAAGATCTGGTATCACTTCTTGATACTCTGGATATAGCTCCCTTTGTTTTCAACAGTAAAGAGAGGGGACCTGAAAGTCTTCAAGCTTTGCATGATCGCTGTTCTCTCTACGATACAACACAATTGAGGGAGCACCTAGGCCTTCAGTGGTGGTCTCAAACACCAGTGCATATTGTCCAAACAGCAGTAAACACCCTTGATTGTCTACAGCAAGCAAACTCGATGGCATGCCTGGGGACATGTCAGGTCTCAGCTCTAGATGCAATATGCAGAGTGCTGGCTCTGTTTATTACAACCAAGGAAGAAGTAATCTATTTCTACCCTCTTTATGTGATTTGCTTATATTACTTTCTAGGAAACATCCTGCTTCTAGCCTAACTGTATGTATATTTTCTTTTATTACTTAGCAGGTAGGGACGGGGATAAAGGAAAGCTGGACAGCTAGTTGTATCACAGAATTATGCACTTGTATATGCGAATCCCTGAAATGTTTAGCTCCAGATGGTGATCCCACTCGCTATGTGGAAAGCCTGATATCTGCACAGTCCCACCTGCTTGACGTATTAATGAAGTGGTTTGGCATTTGCATGACATCTGTATTCTTAGAACGGGAAGTAGAGAGAATTTGTCCTAAGGTGATGAGCACATTTTTGGCAACCATGCGAACAATGTGGAATACTGCTGAACCTCCAGAAGCACAGGTGGTAACAAGTGTACTTGGTGCATGGCTCACGTGTCTAAGTTTAATGCAAAGAAAATGTCGTGGGTTAACGTTATGGGAGCTTGAAACCAAGGATTCTGCTCAGAATAATGATGCAGTTTCAGATGTTGAAGAGTTCAGTATGGAGTTTTTACCAATTCTGTGCACACTTGTTGAAGAAAAGTGCAATGTGCATCTAACTATTGCAGTTACATCTGTTCTTATCAGAAATTTCTTAGCCCCACAAATATGGCTTCAAGTATTTGAGTCACATTCAGTAATTGGAGTAGTTCTGGTGCTGTTGCACACAGTGGATATTGATACAGCATATGAAGTATTAAATTTCCTTCTGTGTCTTTGTCACTTTCGGAAAGGAATGGAGATGCTCCTGTCAGCTGGGTTCTTTTCTCATATTTTAACTTTTATGACAAACCTCAAAGAAGAGGCTCCTAGAGCTGGTGAACTGAAGGATCCATTTCAAGTTCGGAAGGCAAGGATAACAAAGTATGATTTGTGGACCGTGTGTACAGGGATTGTGGCTGCTATTGTTAAGAGCCTTGGAGAAGATAATCGAAATACAGCAATTGAGAATGCATTTATGTTTCTTGAGGCTTACAAGGAGTTTGTTATATCTGCGTTGGAATCCCCGCATTTCCTGGATACAGATGGCATTAAGAGAGCCAAGTTTGGACACCGAGAGATAACCACTTTATCCCTCGAAGGAACACAGCAAGTGATTCACCTATTGGCAGCATTAATGAGACATGAGTCGCTTTGGTCTAATGCTATGAGTAGATCACAAATAAATGTCAGACACCATTGTATTCATCTTCTTGCCTACATTGCCAGAGAAGCTCCTATGCGTAATGTCACAGGTGGTGCAAGTACAATACTACATTGTATCCCTGTGGATAAACTAGAAGTTGTGGCTCAAACAAAGGTTTCTCTAATTGGCTCTTCTTCGGGTTGGTTTAGTCTCGCTGCCAAAGGTGTTTCTTCAAGTAATAAGGGCACTGAAGGTGAGACTGTGCTTGCCACAGAGTTTTCAGATTCTATAGCGCAACACATGTACAAAATAGCCCTTCTGCTGCTACAATTTTTGCTCAAGGAGGCACAGTATGCAGTGGCCTTGATAGATGAGGGAAATACATCTAGTTCTAGAGTGGTTCCAGAATTTCCTGCTCCAGAAATTCTCTACGGTTTGCAGGTTTTTTGTCTTCACTACTATTGTATACCTTAATCTCAGATCAATTTTTCAAAATATGATCTCGCCAATGCTCGTAGTTTAAGATGACATGTGCTGTTTACCAGGATCAGGCAATGTCTGTAATAACAGATATTTGTCGGAAAAAGTCGTTGGAATCTGAGAGACAGCAGGCATGTATACTAATGATAAGCATATTGGAGAAAGCATTGTTTCTCGAACTCTGTGTTTTGCGCCTCTGTGGAATCGGACCATCGACTGCAAGGTCAGAGGATTTCATGAGAGAATTCAAGAGACTACTGGAGGGTAAGAATGTTAATTCTTCTTAAACGTTGGTTCTTGAATGCAATCGCTTATGAGCATTGGTTATCATGTACATCAGTTTACCTCTTGTGCTGGAATTATGTCCAAATTGTCTCTCATTTATAGCGCTTATACTGTCTATTCACATCTCTTTTTTTCCTGCACTTTTTGTAAGTGGTGAGAAAAAGCTTCCACTCAGACCGTTTCTTTATGTGCCAACAGTTGTTGAAGGAAACGAAGTTGCCGATGCACATTTGAAGACACTGAAGTCTGTTGCTGTATTTGTGTACCCAGCCCTGACTTGACCTGTACATGCAAAACATTCACGTTTGTGAATTACAAATATTTTGGTCAATTCAGATTTGAACACTCGGAGATTATAGTGGAGAGAAAAGCCACTAGAAAATTTCCGTCTTGTGTTTTTTTGTGTACAAAATAGCTACCTATATACACCTATATACAAATGAGAATGGGCAATTTTCATTCATGTGGTGCTTTTGTCTATTTGGCATCTCTATTAGTACCCAATGTCTCTCACATCAATATCTTGTGGAACTAATGCAAATGCAAATGTATACATCAATCAGCCTTGTGCGAATGTGTATTTCGATAGGGTTTATACCACCTGATTGATTGTGCGCTGAGCAGATTGGGTGGAGTCATGGATGGAATCGTTGATTATGATTCAATATTAACTATCTTGTTAAAAACACGCAAAGGTCCAGCTTCTCGACCATTAGTTTTGCTCATGACAAAATAATTTCTTCCACTAAGCCATTTGCAAGGAGCAACTCCATTAAGTCGGTGAAGGAATACCTCCATCACATGCTCAGTGTTCACAGCTTCAGTTCTTGAAAGCCTGATTCCTAAAGAAGCTTGGCTCTCGTGAGCAGTTCACTCCATCTCACATATAATGGGCATCTTGCAAAGGAGGTGAAATAACACAGAATTCGAGAGCATAATCGCATCTGTGAGGATTTCACAACACCAACAAAGATGGCAGAAAATGTCATGCTTTTGTAGACCCACTCAACACTTTTGTCCTTCTATCATCCATGATCTAATCATATCAATCAAGATAAATAAACTATGTGGATAAAGATTAAGGTGCGACAGCAGAGAAATAGCATATGGGTATACATACTGTCCAACCTTCAGCTGCTCAATCACTCCAAAACTAGAATGAATTGCTAAATGGAAGGACGCTGAAAACATCTATATGATGTTTTGGTAGAAAGCATTTAAATATAGAACCTTTCGACAACAAAGTAAGAAAAAAAAAAGAAACTTACTAATACAACACAAAGAATTGATACTTACTGTCTCTCAAGTTAAAATGTACAGCTGCAAAGGTGATGAAAAGCTATAAAAAAAAGCCCCAAATATCCATATGAAACTTTTCCAATAGCCATCACCAGCTATGTATGTGAGCTTTGCAACCCTCTGTGAGGTTAGTATTGTATCACCCTGTCTCTCAAACACTACACCTAAAAGAAATGATGCCAATGAATGGAGGCAACACATGACCTGCCAAAAGAACTAGGACTTCCCAACAAATAAAAGTTAGATTCACAGCAGCAGCACACCTGCACAAACAGCTGCATCTGTAAGAAAGAACAGATTGTGATGTGTAGTAGTCTCCTGTGCCCGAGCTTTTGCGATGCTCTAAGGTATGCACAAAGCCAACGAGCAAACCAGCTACTAACTCAACAAAGTGAGGTTAGGTATCTCTTATGTATTTTTCCGAGGTCTTCCCCTGCCTCTCTTCGGGCCTTCCGTTGCAGTGGGTTTCACTGCAGCTTTTTTTGCATTACTGCCTTGACCATGAGAACCTTTCCCTCCCGATCTTGGTGCTCTTCCTTCACCATCACTGGCATTGCTATCACCTTCGTAATCCTCGGCGTCGTCGTCGTCGTCGTCGTCTTCGTCGTGGTCCCCATCATCACTATCATCGGTTTTCTTCGCTGCTTTCTTGGGGGGTCTTCCCCGAGGCCTTTTTGCAGCAGGGGCTTCTACCACTTTCCTCGGTCGTCCTCTGCGCTTTTTTTCACCATTCTGAACTTTTACAACATCAGCTGACTCTTCTGCTGCTGTTCCATTCTCCGTTGCACTGTTTTTAACTGCATCAATCACTAGCATTGTCATCGGTATCTATTGATGGAGAAGTATGCAAAAGTATGATATTTAGAATGTGTTCATTGGGTGACAAGAAATATGAATCAAAACTAAGGATGGAAATTCTCTACCTTCAGGGGGTGGATTACCTTCGAAGACCTCGAGCTATCAAAACCAGATGACAGACAGTCAGGTTAACTGGATAAACCTTCAGGCTTCCAACAATCAAAAAATAGCAAACCTTTTCAATTCGATCCTCAAAGCCGTCTCTTCTCACAACAATGAGAGAATGCCCAACACCACAAGCAACACTGGAAACAGATGATATAGTGGAATTTACTAATCATTCAGAAGAACGCACTTTAAGTGATAATGTGACACGTTAAGAGAGGAACGTCAAAACATTGAAGGCTGCTACAGCTTATCATAAGAAATACCTTTCTGGAAAAATAATATGAATCCAACAGTGCATATACTTAATTATTGATGTACCTTCAACATGTAAATATGTACCTTAAAACGTTCATTCCCTCCAAAGAGTCTACTTTCTTAGGATTAGCTGATGACCTGCATAGATGCGTTCAGAAAATATAGATCATGACTAGATTAGTGAAATTGATACATGCTCAACAAGGATGTAAGTGTTTACTTAGGACCAGTTGGGCCATAGCCAAGTTCACCATAAAAGGCCTGTCCCCAGCTTATGCAGGAAGTCTCCGCACCAACAAATGTAGTCTTCTCACCACAATCAATACAGCGAAGATTCCATCCACTGTTAATTACGCAGGATGTATAGAAAAGCCCCAGATACCAGAAACAAATTGCAAGATATCAATACAAAATATAATGGGAACAAAGCAAACAGTTACTGTCTATAAAGAGATAAGTAATATACAAAAAAGTTTGATGTGTTCACCTCATGTCATATACAGGTTTAGGATACATCCAACTGTCACCAGTTGTTTTCACCCTTCCCCACATGTAAAGCTGTCCCCCTACACCTGTACAAGCTGAATATGCAGAGCCGGCTGCGATGATTGCAGTAGGCGGCAATGAATTTTGTCGCTGAAAATGCTCTATTGCACGTGGACTGAACTCATCCTTCTGCTCTTTGTGACCAAGCCTACAAGTCAATGAAACATACAAATGGAATCAAAATTCTCTTGAGACTTCATCAGTTTACTTTGTTTCAGTTGTAAATATGCATTGCATCGTTCCTATGATCCACCTTCCGAAGCCACCAAATCCCCATCTGCAGCAGATGAACATGTGAAACACCAATGTGAGCCATTGTAGATGACAGGTACACAGATAAGTATATCAAAGGCTAACTAGAGGCATACGTGTAAACTAAGCCATTTGAATCCACAGCAACTGCAAATGTCAACAAGAAAAGTGCAGTTAATTAATTAAAAAAAGCACAAAAATCAATGAGGATATCAAATGAACATATCAGCTAACCACTATGATTATTTCCGCATGCCACTTTGACAATTGTTTTCTCTGTGAGTGATGCTATAGCCTTTGGTCGAGGTTGCGGCTCAAATACAATTTTCACAGAGCTATCTCGAGCATTATACTGCAAGGAATATCCAATATCATAATTAAACTTAGATGCTGAAATAAACAGCACATATCTGTAAACTTTGCATTTACTTTGCAAAGGAGCACCCCATAAAAAGTAGAGTAGAGTATAGTGCCATGTACATTCACAAATAAATTCATTTAACGATGGAGTGATGGAAAGCGGTACTCAACTGCTCCTATAACAAGTTAGTCCCAGATGCATCAGTCTTTGCTCACCTGATTATCAGAGCCATGGCCAAGTTGTCCATACTGGGGCAATCCTGCAGTTCTGCATAGAAACATCATTGTCAATCAGTCTTAATAGGCAATTGTATCTTCAAGTGGAGAATATCATTAGAACAAGGCACCAGACAAGATAGTTGCTCCTGGTACAGATGAGAGCCAAACAGTGAAATCTGAACCACAAGCCACATGGGTTGTCTTGGTAACTGAACACTTCACTGCTAAGCTCTCTGTCTCTGAAATTGATCATTGAACTCCCATATCAGCACTACAGTCTACAATAAAAACAGAGCTTAACATGCAATGAACCAGAGAGCATGAGATATCGTACCATTCTTCAAAGACCCAGACCCAAGTTGTCCATGTTTGTTGCATCCAAAAGCCAAGGAATCGCCATCATCAGTTATTACAACAGAATGGTTCTTTCCAGCACCTGCTTTAACAACTTTGTACCTGCATTCCATGATAATCAGTATTCCCGGCTGACCACTAAACTTAAACATAATTATGGTATAACAAGCATAGACTTACTTTGCCAGGGATGCTACTACCATCGGTAAGTCCCGTGTAAGAAAATCACCGTGTCCTAATTGACCCTTCTGCTAATTCAAACTACATGAGCAAGTCTTTCCTTATTTCTCACTGTATCAGTTTAAAATGACAATTTGTTTAATACATTACCTCATTCCGACCCCATGTAAAACATCGACCATCTGCATCCAGAGCAATACAGTGACAAGAAGCTGCGAAAATCCAGCAAAAAGTTTCAAGAGGATTGTTATTTCAAATGGAAAAGCATACAGGCAGGATACAAATGTAGTTGACAGATGCAAAGTCAGAATTTTTCCAACAAATGTAGCTGAAAAGACATGGCACTCACAATTTGGCGCCTTAAATCTTTAATGTGTTCACTTAAGAAAGCCTGAAACATCCAGAGAAACTTTGGAGTTCTATTGACGCTAATGCACATCACATTACTAAATTCATTGGTAATAAACTGCTCTTTTAGAACCGATTTACCTTGGAGCATCCATTTTCAAAGAATTCATGCACTAATAATATCCTGTTTACATTTGAAAGATAAATACAGCAATTGGATATCCTTCTTTGAGCATCATATGCCAATATCTTGATCGATAAAAATTTCAGCTTATAATTTGCTCCAACTTAGGGTCTCAACATAGCTCCAGCATACTTAGATTGCATCATTCATTCACATCAAAGGACCATGTATATTATTCAATGTTAATTTATCTAATTTCCCATGATGAAGCCATTTCTAAGGAACAGCTACTATTATTTGGCGTTGACATAAAGAGAGCTTACAAAGTTATATGGGCTAGGATAGCATACGGAAACGGACGTTAACGGTTCTCTTAGAACGAAACCTTAATACATGATTTGTGGGAGCTGTAAAGAGAAAACTGTCTGACACAATGTACCCATCCATCCGAACTGTTATCTTAATCGCTCTGAAAACAGCATCCCTTGCTCCCTTGCTACCTAGCTAATAACTGTTCTTTGACTTCATCAACGTATTCATCTTATGAGGTACCAGCTGAACCTTGACGTATTCATCTTATGAGATACCAGCTCAACCTTAACGTATTCATCTTATGAGATACCAGCTGAACCTTAACCCTAAGCATAGACCCCGGCTCCAAAACAGCTCGTTACAAAGCTCTAGAAATCATACAACTTCAAAAGGAGGAGAACAGCGTAAAGCAATCCAGTGCCGCAACCTGCATAAAGATCAAACAAATTAAGCAGCAAAAGGTGAAGATCTAACCTGATCCAGAAGCCACAAACGTGATAGGGACACCCATGAGAGGGCGGAGACGAGCCGGGGATGGAAGCAATGCATATCCTTCAAAGGACCTGCTGCGCCCGATCAAATCCCAAGCGGTGTTCCCACACTGGAGAACCTCGCCCAACTCATCCGCCGCCTTCTTCTTCTTCTTCTCTTCCTCATCGCACGCCATAGCTAGAGAAAAGCTTGCGTTTTCCTTTCTCCGACTGTTTTCCTTTCTCCGACTGGAATCCTCAAGCTGGTCTTCTGCCCGTCGTTGGGGAGCTTCGTGTCGAGAGGCGATGGAGGGAGGGAGAAGGAGCAGCGGAGCTTTCAAACCATCGTTAGGGTTTTGAAGTGAAACGCAAGCAAAAGCAGAAGAGGAAGAAAAGAGAGGAAAACAGAACAATATCTAATAACAGAAAATTTATAACGTAAAGAACAAAAAAAAAGGCGCGCAAGAAGAAGAAGAAGAAGAAGAAGAAAGAAGAAGAAGAAGAAGAAGAAGGAAATCTAAGAACAGAATCAAAACTGTGAAGAAGAAGAAGAAGAAAGGAAATTTAACTGCACAAATAACTGAAGAAGAGGAAGAAGAAAGGAAAATTTAACCACACAAATAGTTGAAGAAGAGGAAGAAGAAAGGAAAATTTAACTACACAAATAACTGAAGAAGAGGAAGGAAGAAGGAAATCTATGAACACATGAATTTTGAAGAAGTAGAAGAAATCGAAGAACACACGAAGTTGAAGAAGAAGAAGAAGAAGGAAGTCTGAGAACAGAAACAAAACTGTGAAGAAGAAGAAGAAGGAAATTTAACTGCACAAATAACTAAAGAAGAGGAAGAAGAAAGGAAATTTAACCGCACAAATAGCTGAAGAAGAGGAAGAAGAAAGGAAATTTAACCACACAAATAGTTGAAGAAGAGGAAGAAGAAAGGAAATGTATGAACACGCTATTTCGAACAAGTAGAAGAAATCTACGAACAATTTAATTACACAAATAACTGAAGAAGAGGAAGAAGAAAGGAAATCTATGAACACACTATTTCGAACAAGTAGAAGAAATCTACGAACACATGAAGTTGAAGAAGAAGAAGAAAAGAAATTTAACTACACAAATAATTGAAGAAGAGGAAGAAGGACATCCATGAACACATGAAATTCGAAGAAGTAGAAGAAATCTAAGAACACACGAAGCTGAAGAAGAAGAAGAAGAAGAAGGAAATCTAGGAACATAAACAAAACTATGAAGAAGAAGAAGGAAATTTAACTACACAAATAACTGAAGAAGAGGAAGAAAAAGGAAATCTAATAATACCAAAAAAAAATTAAGGAAATAATTGAAGCTCAAGAAAGAGGAAATCTAAGAATACCAAAAAAACTAAGGAAATAATTGAAGCTCAAGAAGAAGAAGAAAGAAAGTTGATTTAAGAGTTTTTATTATTATATTATATGGAAATTTTAATTTCTAAATAAATTAAATTTATGTTCATTTTGTATTGTAGCACCTTAGAATATTAACCTTATCACATCACTACTTTTAAAGTAGTTTCAGATAGCAAGGGTTCTTTTTCGTATTGTGATGTTTTAATGCAGTTCAGATGCTTCCTCGGCCACAACTCTGCCAACTCGGAGCACGAACATGGCATGGCATGAATACCATGCCCTTGCCAAATCGCCCGATTCCTCATCTGAAACATGATACAACCGCATACGTTTTTGCCAAACCTGGAATCATCACATTGCACCAAGAATCTGTGCACGAGTTGAGCCGAGTGGTGGCCAGAATGCCTGGTCTAACTGCATTTGCAGAGGGCCACGTAGAATACAATATGTGTTAGGGATGTGCCCAGGAGCCGATCCTATCGAAGGGAAGCTCCATACATAACAAGAAATCGCAGAGTTTTTTGTCAGACATGATAATGTTCATTACTTTGGTTTGAGTCATGGCATAAACCCGCTGCATGAACTGAATCATAAGCCCAAGACGCACTTGATTGTCTCGTTACGACAATGAAACTTTCAGACATCGTCGTCAAGCATTTAGATTAGGTTTCATTGTCAGAGCTCGTATCGTAAGATCAACTCCACACCATCTTCATTCAAATGATGAGCCGCAGTTATCGATTTGCCCCCAAACATGGGAACTTGTGAATCACAAAGGCTGCGAAGAAGTTGCATCGAGCAAGACAATCAAGTCTGCTGGAGCCTTTTAAACATGTGCCAAAGCCGTGTCATGAACGCTAACTGTACAACTCCCAATAAAAGAGAGCAACAATCTCTATACAAGTAAAATGAAATGGAATGCAAAGGACTCAAACTCCGACGTGTAGCTAATCGACATGCCTATACACAATATTTCACAACAATAGGAGGTGAACTTAGAAATGGGCAATGGGCTTCCGACAGAGAAGCAAGATGAGCACAACTACGTATCCAGAGTGCAAGACATCTGAGAGCTTCGCCAAACAAGTGCACTAGTGGTAGTAAATTGAAGGAGTGTTGTCAAACAATTACTCGATCCAAACACCCCAATTACTCGATCTAGGAACAAAATAGCTAGCTAAGTAAGATTTGGTGCAAGATAAAACACTAATTTACCTCCAATTTTAATGAAATATTCAAACTCAAACTACCCAAGTTTGCAAAGCCAAGATACGACTCCACACAACACATCGGAGATGGCCCTGGCCCTTCGGCAAAACAAAGGTATTACTATCTTCAATATCCTGACAATCATAAACCACTTCCAACAATTGTAAACCACTAGATCAAAGGTATTGTCAAACAAGGAGGATGTTGTCGTTAGTAGAAATCTAAGCCCACTTCGATGAGGAATGTTCATCGATTAATATAATTTCTCTCCTCTGTGTTTTTCGAGGGTTGTTTGCTAGCTTCAGGAGTGTAAGGCAACTATTGATCAACCTGTTTGAAACCAAAATTTCATGGATTTAAGGAGGCTGATTTGGGATCAGTTGATGTGACAATTGCTTTTGCTTTGTCATTATCATCTGGCTATTTCCCGCTATAGACAAGGCGAGTCAATGAAAATCGATTTTCCTGAATTTGCTGCAGAGATTTATGTACAATCCATCTTCAAACATGTTCGAGTAAGGAACGATCACCCAATGTTAACGACGCAGGTTCAGATCTTAATTGTTCGAATCTCACAATTATGCATTCTCTTCCGTCTACCAGTCAATTCCTGCATAAAAAGACCACCGGCATTACATTATATATAGAAACAAATTATCTAGTATTTAGAAATCTTAGCATCTATGTTTACAACACTATTTATTATCCCCCGAGCAAACCTCCCCCAGAAACAAGTGGAACAACATTGCCATTGCTTCACAACTGTTTTCAAAGATCAGAATGAATGTTGCAGTGCATATCCTCCGAACCAACCTTTTTATGTCGCTACTCTACAGTTCATATCCCCCAGAAAGTATCATATCACCAACGAGATGGTCTATGAGCAAGCTGAATTACTTCCCTTTTGAAGAACTTTTGCTGAAATAGGCTTCTTAGAAGTATATGAAATTTCTGTGAACATATGCCATTCAGGTTTAGTGTTTTGCTTCATATTTCTAATAACCACTTTATAGGGTGCACATTAATCATACACTCATCTAGCTCCATCATACGGTCTCACCCCAATAACCAATGTGCACACTCCACTATGCTTGATCGTCCACATGTCACCCCAAGGGTCTTGATGTCTTCATGTTGTTTGAAGAACAGGATCTTATCATGTCCCTTGATGCCCTCAGATTCCAAAAACACTACATGGCTAGGTGGCTTTTGACAACAAGGTCTATGCTTTTCTGGACAATGGGATGGAATGTTTCACACGAACCAACATACGTAGGGAGGGGGTGAGGCC
The DNA here is from genome assembly GCA_037176905.1 of Azolla pinnata. NCBI lineage: Eukaryota > Viridiplantae > Streptophyta > Polypodiopsida > Salviniales > Salviniaceae > Azolla > Azolla pinnata. Next base: position 17,648 of record JBBBWG010030311.1, on the reverse strand, counting down.
TAGAATGTCTCATAGTGTGTATGAAGAAGAAGAAGATAGCATTGAGTAATGGTCTGAGCAGGAGTCCCAACCATGGGACATGCTCTTATAAAGTAGCCCGCCTGCCTACAAGTTACTATGCATGTCCACTCCATAGCCCACATACCATTCTTTTTACGTATGTTCACAACTACAACCACTCAGGGACATCTTAGGATAGGTCCATGACACTTCTGATCATGACAAATGGGCGAGAAAATAAGCCATATCTTTCACATACCCCCACTGACATCGATAAATTAACTGACCATGTAACCCCAACTATTGTACTGATCTATGATCCAAAATCAAACATGAAAAGAAATAATTAACAAGAACGGGAAATACACCAGCATGACAAGTAAAAGGGGAACGTGTAAAGCAAGTGTTAGAAGTTGTTTTCTACCTTGAAGAATGTGGAATGGCCTATCACAACGATCGTTGTTTCTGGTCTTGCAAGAAGATATTGACGAAATATACCCACTCGTTTTCTCAAGTGGTCTGTAGAAAATATATGCATGTTCTAAGTTTCAATCTTTACTTGCTAGTAACAAAAGTAAACCTTTACACTTACCCATGCTTTCCCTGCTCTGAAAGATCCCCTTCAAAGGATCATTAGGAGCACGTTTAGGCGAGAACCACCATGTCTCTTCTATTCCAGTGAAGGATAGCATTGGGAAGTCTTTTGAAAGCATCTGAATATGCAAATAAATTAAGATAAGCATATATACTCACAATGAAACAATCATTATCCCTCAGATTTATACACGTACACTGATAGGTCTCCCAACATCCCCGCTGCTTAGAACATGTTCAGAGTGAAGACCGGAAACCTCAATAGGCGGCGAATCAGAGCTCTACGAAAATATGAAGTTCTGTTTTATAGACCAAATAAACACAACTCACCTTATAAAACAATAAATGTATTATTTTGTTTTACAAGCTAGTATCGAAGGACCTCCTACCCACCTTACTATATGGTAAAACATTACATATATTGTTTTGTTTTACGAACTGCTATAAAGGGATCTTCCACCCACCTTACTGTACTTGTAAGATGAAGTCGGGACTCCAGGGGTTGCCCACTGAAGCCCCAACTCGTAAGACAGACACTAAAGCCACTCAAATTATGCATTCCTCCAACTCCTTAAGATAATATACCCAGGAGACTCTCCATTGCAGTTGAGGTGGATAGCAACCAGCTCCCATTTCTATATATTTTCTTCCAGGAATATCTCACCGAAGCCACTCACCAGCTAAACTGCCTTTGTACTGTGCTGAACCTCTAAACAGAACAGCTCTACCCTCCTCAGGTGTTGGCTCTAAAATGCTTTCTATAATACGGAATGTGTTTTTCTGGTAGGTCCATCTTTAACAAATTAGTATAGTAAATGCATTAAAACATGTCAAAAGGTATCATTACACATGAGCCATCACTTTGATACATGTTTGGCCTTCAAATATTTACTCTAAGGTTGAATTGTTATGCTAAGGTACACCAGGGAAACTTTTCATAACTTTCAAAAGTATCAAAAGAAACTTCATATCCTTGCTACATTTTACATACAAAAAAATCTGCTCACTAGTAAAGACAGACATTGAGATACTAAAAATTAATGGCCAGGATTCCTTCCTCAAGTCAAAGCCTAATAATGTATAATCATTTCCTCAGTACAAGATGTTAAAACAAGTTATTCATTTCATTCACCTGTGCCAAATCGACAGCATGTTGAAGAGTCTGCAATGCCCGTGTCAATGGCGATGTAATGATCTGTGCATGTTCAAGGATTCTGAGTACACATACATTTGGCAACATTTTTCGTATGGAAATGTGGTTTTCATACATTTCCTTTCATTAAGTTAGCTCTCACTCAAAGACACAAGATGAAACTTACAACTTGTGCTCCAAGGCCAAGCACCTTTTCTTTCAGAGCTGTTGCCTGCATAAACCTATAGTCAATTCAAAATATATACAGTGCAGATAGAATGATAAGAAATGAGACATATAACAACGGAACACAACCTGCTCCACACCAATTTGAGATATAATAACATCAAACGGCTGATTTCCTGATTTTGTTCTGAAATAACCCTCATTGTATGTAGTATGGCCATGCCGAATCAAATGCACAATCTGCGAATGCTAGAAACCTATGAATAAAGGGAAATTACTGTAGAAACCTAACCTTCAAATCAACCATGTGCTATGTATGCTTACAAAATGAATATTATTTTTTCAACAGCATTTTCTTATTTAAACCTTCTGAAAAGCACTATATGAGAGCATATTTTATTGCGTTCCAGTTCCACAAGTTTGACATCCCAAAGAAAAAACTTGTACAAAAAAAGGCACAAACTTTCCTCGTAATGTAGTAAGTAGCTTTCCAACAGGAAGACTTTAACACGACGGCATTTGCAAGATACAAACTTTGAAATATACCCCTATAATACAAGAGAGTTGAGAAAGGTGCCACTTCAAGTTGATTACGAACATTTATTGATACCGTTGCATGTTAAATATCATTGGAAAATGACTTTTCTATCCTTATACATAGACTACGATAAACTCGGCAAAAGGGCATTTGAGTACAGTGCCTCATGACTGATTGTGGCCACAAAGTTACTCGTTGCTCCTACTCTGGTAACGTGTGGGGTTAGGGTAGGCTTGGCTTAACCCTACTCCAGGGTATAACAGAGAGAGAGAGAGAGAGAGAGAGAGAGAGAGAGAGAGGACGAGGTAAATAAAATTAAAGTGTTATTCTTATCTCCTTAAAACAAAAAGTTTCAAAGGATATCACCACTCCTTATATTGGCTGCCTGGTCAATAGGGTGAGGGGGTGAGTGAGTGAATTGGAGTGAGTGAGTGGGATAGTAAGGTGAATGAAGTTGACTCTATGGGGTTGCAACTAAGTTCTTCCAATTGCACCTCATTTGGTTACACTTACAGCTCCATTATCTACAAGTAACATAGTACAGTTGTAATATAGTGCCCCGAACGTTTGAACGACACAAAATCCCCCAAATCCTAGTCAAATATTTGAACAATTAGGTCACCATCGTGTTCATGGTCTTGCCCCACCTCTACTACATTCCTAGTGTCTTGAATTGTCCAATGTCCAGTGAGCCCCCTCCCTCATTACAACTCTCAAACCATTGCCACGTCTGCCTCGGCGCACCCTCATCACAACTCAACCCTCATAATGACTTTGAACAAATCTTTCTCTTCGTTAGGCACACCTCTTCTATCTGCAACTCCCTTAGACATCCCTATGCGACTCCCCAACCTCGTCACTCCTCAATTCCCCAACCTCATAGCTCCATGGGTCCGTGCCATCTCATCTTTATTGTTCTCAATTACGGCATCAATTCACTTCACCCAACCTCGATCTGTCACATCCGGCATTCTACTTGCAGCTTATTACCTTTATACGTGATGCCTTATTTCTGTTCTAATCAGCATGTATCTTCCCTTTTGCTTTTCATCTTGTGTGGTCACTCCATTCCCTTCTCATCTCGGCACATTTGACGGTCACTTTCTGTCTCTACATTTTCTCCCTCACACGCTTTATTTTCCTATTCCACGTATTATTTGCTCAATCGCTTCTTTCTGTTGCAGTGTATTGACACATGCCTGGTTGTGTCGAAATAAGGTTACATCCTCGACCACCTCAACATGTTCTCGGTCATGCCAAGACTGTGTAGATGTAGTTTGAGCGGATGATAAGAGAGGAAACCTTGGATTCCACTAGAAAACTAATATGAAATATAATTTGAGCATGGTAACACTCGAACTTAGAAATCTATGTTTGGTAGCAAACTTAGAAATGCATGAGAAACTTAGGTGCAGATACACTACAAGGAAACATCCAAAAAAAACTGCTCAATGGTTATTGACTTGATTTTATATAATTAGATTCCAGCTATTCAAAGAGCCTTTGTAAAGTTTTCCTCATCACTACAACTGCTATTAACCCATCTCTGTTGATTCATCTGTAATTTTACCATTTGTTTCTTGCGAACTGATCCTTCGTTTCAACAAAAATGAAGTCAGGACTGTTAACATTTCCATGCCCTATTAAAGTTACTGGGCTCGACAATTTATTTATTTATGGCAAAAAACAAACTTATGAATGCGTGAGCATAGGCTTTATGTCGGAACCACTTCTCGCTTGTTAAGATACTTCTCAGATCATTAAATGCAATGCATATGAAGCCGTTTTGTGATTAAATCAGCACATGTAAGAACTATGTCTCCAGATTGAAGTCAAGGTGGTTCTTTGATTTTAGAAGCTGACGATATATGCATGCCTTGGAGTGATTTAATCTTGCATAAAAGGGTGATAAAAACACATAAAACGGATGATGATATTTGCCACTAAACTATGAAAAGACCTTCTATCATAAGAAAATCACGAAAATACCTCCTTCACTCATCAGAATCGTGATAATGTGCACACTCATATGCGTCGACTAAATAGAGCAGAAAACGACCGGAAGAAGCACAAGAATGTGTATCCATACATACCTTCTTCTGCCTGCTGAACACGGAAAACAGCGGCGGTGCAGGAATGGAAAGAAGAGTCTGCAGAAATCAGAGAGACGAACGAGGGGAGAGGAAGACAGTGACAAAATGCGAGGGGGTTTCTGAAAGGGTGCAGGAATGGAATGATTCCTGCCAAACAAAACGCACCATGGAACTTTGCCAGCAGAAAAAAGAACGGACCTGAGAGCCGTTCTCCGCCGCGCCGACATCTTCGGCCATGGAACCTTCCCTCGCTTCCTCCGCAGACGCAAATCCACCGCCCGCTCAAATCGAGATGGCGAAGCTCTGATCGATCTGGTGTCGGTGGAGGAATGTCACGAAATCGCAAGACACGGCAAAATGCTCGCAACAAAAGAAGAAGACTCGATTTCGATTGCCTTCATTTGTCGATTTATCGAGGTCACAGATGATGATCGATTACTCGCGTTATCGCGATCGATTACTCGGTTTACGATCGATTAATTGGTTTACGATGATCGATTGCTCGGTTTATGATGATCGATTGCTCGGTTTATGATGATCGATTACTAGGTTTATGATGATCGATGACTCGGTTTATGATGATCGATTACTCGGTTTACGATCGATTACTCCGTTTATGATGATCGATTACTCAGTTTACGATTGATTACTCAGTTTATGATGATTGATTGCTCGCTTTATGAAGATTGATTGCTCGGTTTATGATGATCGATTACTCGGTTTATGACGATTGATTGCTCGGTTTATGATGATCGATTACTCGGTTTAGGACGATCAATTATCAATCACTCGGTTCATGATGATCGATTTGATTACTCGGTTTATGATTATGATGATCGATTGCTCGGTTTATGATGATCGATTACTCAGATTATGATGATCGATTATCAATCACTCGGTTCGTGATGATCGACTCGATTACTCGGTTTATGACGATCGATTGCTCGCTTTATGATGATCAATTACTCGGTTTATGATGATCGATTTGATTACTCGGTTTATGATGATCGATTTGATTACTCGGTTTATGATGATCGATTTGATTACTCGGTTGATTGCCGTCAAGAACGTGAAGCGGAAACATGTAATGATCAATTGATTTATCGAGGACAAGAACATGGGAAATGCAGCCGTGTACAATCGATCTCCAAACCCTGACCATGGAAGCTTCCAAAACCCTAATGCTTGACTCCTAACATCATCAAAACCCTAAACCCTAACATCATCGAAACCCTATACCTTGACACCATCAAAACCCTATACCCTGACACCATCGAAACCTTAAAACCCCTAGCATCATCAAAACCCTAAACCCTGACATCATCAAAACCCTATACCCTAACGTCATACCCTAAAAACCCGAGACAAACAAACGTTAAACGCTCGACTCAGAAACCCAAGACAAACCCTAAACCGTAGCAATTGCAGTGTACAAAATAGAAGATGATGACAATGATGATGTTGATGATGGTGATGGACCCGAGACTAGTAAGCTTTGGGAACGCTAAACCCTAAACCCCAACATCAAACCCTCAAAAACCTAAGACAAACCCTAACTAAACACAGTCATCAAACCCTAAACCCTAAACTCACAAATCCGAGCTAAACCCTGAAACCAGTAATTGTGGTGTACAGAATAGATGATGATGATGGTGGTGGAAACCCTAAACCCCTAAACCCTAAACCCTCTTCTGTTGATTCTTGCAATTCTGTAGATGCTCCTCCTTCATCGATTGATCGTCATTTTTGTTCCCGATTCAGTACACTTTGTTGTAGGTTGCGATCGAACCCAAATTCAAGCTAAGATCGGAACCGGAATTCGGGTTAAGACGGAGGCCGAATCGAATCGAGGTTAAGATGAACCCTGAATCAGGCCAAGGTCGAACCCCGAGTCACGTCAAGATTCGAGTGCCACGATGAAATCGATCCAATGAGATGCTAAAACAAATTTTAATGCATGGAAATACAGTTCCTTTACAATCGAGGAGGAACGGAACGAGCAGAAGAAGGCAGGTTGTTGTGTTACAGCACTTCAGGTGCATCCATGAGAGGGTAAAGATGCATGTGGGGAGTCGACGGGGTGACAGAAGAGAAGAAGAAGCATTGCCTAGTCTTCATTATTAGCCCTTCCACGAAGCTTCTCGGGCTCGAACTCAGCTTCATGTCAGGGCTAGGGTTAGGATTAGGGTTAGGGTTAGGGTTAGGGTTAGGGTCCCATCTGCTGTTCATGTGAATCCATAATAGCTCATCTGCAGGCAT